>JAPKLY010002726.1:0-22707 GCA_026898435.1 Prunella vulgaris | reverse complement strand
AAAAATAAATAACTTCATTGATTGATAAGAAAATACAAGTATCCTGAAGCTATTACAAAATTCCTGAACAACTAGCTCCTGATCTAGTCTTCATCCTTATTCCAAGCAGTCAGTGGAATCTCGTACATCTCCAATACTCAGTTCAGGACCTGCTTCATCCTGTTCCGATCAGCAACGGCCCCGGCAGCTCGTCCTACTCTGACGATTTCTTCAGAAATTGCTTTCCAGTCCAGCTGCTTAGAATTCCTAAAGAGTGGAGGAGGGTACTTGATGAATTCCGGAGGAGCGATCTCTACACCTTCAGTGTCAGCATGTCTAATGATTTCAGCCCATAGATAGGATGCTCCTGTGCCATCCAGTGATGGAGTATGACGTCTTTTTCTTCAGTCAGATCGTCCCATAACCCCACCACGTAGAATAGGTATGCCCACCTATTCCGGATCGGAATCCATACCTCCAGCATCTCAATCGGAATGAAGTCTTCAACAAACTTCGATGGAGGATGACTTTGATCTGGTCTGACCACAATCTTCCTCTGAGTCTTTATCCGAGATCCAGATGATACAGATTTCTTCTTCTGGACCTGAGAAGTCAGATACTCATTGGACTCTTTTAGGCGCTGGATCTGACTGAGCATCGAAATTTCTTTCATTTTTGCTATCTTTTCAGCTTCAGTCATCACCAATTTTTTCTGAGTGGTCAGCCCAGATGGCATTATTTGTTCCTCCATCTCCTTATATAAGGGCTCGAGAGCCGGATCTTCAGAGGGTCTCAACTCCTTCGGATCTGAACCTTCAGCAGTTTCGATGGCGGCTACGGATCTAGTCCTCTTTCTATCCGCAGCCTTCAGTTCAAGGGGAAAGTTCTTCTTCTTAGCTTTACCAGTAGTGGCAATTTGCTTCTTCCCTTCTTCCCCAGTTTTGGCATCATCGTCATTAATACGTTTGACAACTTCATCTACTGACTCCGCCAAAAGATTGAACTGACTGTCCATCTCAGTCTGCTTCACCTACAATTGCCCAATCTGCCCTGCCATTCCTCTCAGGCCGATACTGAGCTGATCAATGGCTGAATTGTGTGCAGCCTTCAGTCGACCCTCGAAGTTTTCCATCCTTGTGTCTAGGGCAGATGCAATTTTCTCCTTCTCCTGTGCAGACAACTCCCTCAGCAGGTCCTCCTTCAGTTCAGCTTTTAGCTTGACCAACTTCTCATCAACCAGTTGATCAATCTTTTCAGAGAGTTGTTGATCCAGAAAATTGGCAAGCTTAGTCTCCTGCTGAGTCTGCACATCTGAAACCATCTGATTGCAGTTCTGAATAACATCCTTGGCTTGCTCTGAAATGACAGTGAGTTCTACATTGATTCCAGTCCGAGCTTCCCCAAGGAGATCAATCGCTGCATGCATATCAGTGGCCATATCATTCAGGTCACGGTCCAGTCTGTTCAGTTTCTTGTTCAGCAATTCAGAATTCGAACCAACCCTACTAGCTTTTCGCTCAACGAGGATGACTCTCCTGTGCAGATTGCCAAGAGCTCGTGAGGAATTGTGAAGATAAATTTCTTAGGGTGTAGTCCATTTTCCTCTGACTCGGACCATGCCTGGTGGACCCTCTCCTAAAGCCTCCGCAATCCCGAGTCCCTGGATTGCTTCATCGGCCGGTGCACTGACTCCCTCAGTGCCACCTTGCTGATCGTCATCAGCAATTATCACCACCTCCCTTTTAGCTTCCTTCTCCTCTCCCCTCTCTTCAGCTTTCTGAGTCTCAGGCTCAGGATACGTTCTGCGGACTGTTCTGATAAAATCCACCATCTTGATCAGATGATGTAGAGAGTTTACATCAAAATGATCAAAGAGGGCGGCTTCTAAATCTGCAATGCAGTCCCATCCTCTGGACTCTCCTAGCTGGCTGAGCTCAGACCAAGTAGCATTTCTGATCATGGCAAAAGTGCGGAGTTGCACAACTGCCTCCTTCTGAGCCTCAGTGAGATCAGGGAATCTCCTCTCCACCATCTCAGCTGCCTCTCCCCTTGCAACTATCTCAAAATCTGAAAGAATATTCACATCGGGCGCAGGGAAAGGTCATGGTGCTTCAGTCTGAACTGATTCAGCAGCCTCTTGCTCAACTCCTCCTTCCTGAGCAGGCTCTACCTGACCCAAACTCTGATAAGTTTCAGCAATGTTAAGAATCAGTTGGTTGGGATCAGGGGATGCAACCTCCGGAACAGATGTAATCGGAGCAATTTCAAGAACAGTCTGCTCCTGAGCTGGTTCCTTCTCCGGAGTTGCATGCTGAACAGCTTCAGCAGCTTGCTCTTCCATAAGCTTCTTCTCTCGCTCTTCCACGAGTTTCTTCTCTCGCTCTGCTGACCCTGAGTAGAGAAATTTTAGCTTTTGTTGCTTGGGTCTGGAAGGCTTAGATTTATCCTCCGCTGGCTTTGCTGTATCAGACTCGGAAGACTTGCCTGCCTGAGCCTGGACTTTTCCAGTCATGCTCGCCTGGGCCTTCTTCTTCTGAGTCCGAGGCCTTCTCCTTGTGCCAGCATCATCGGAATAAGCTCTGAAGAGATGGATTTTCACTGGAATCTCGAGTGATTGGGCCTGATCCACATCACCGAGATCCAGGGTCTCCAAGAGCATTGAGATCTTGGTGCCGAAGTGCATCTTGGCCTCAAAAGTCGCCTGCCCCTCTGGCGAGTACTTGATTTTGCTGGTCTCAGCCACCAGCATTTGGAGGAAGTAACCCTCCCAGTCAAAATTGTGCAGAGAGGCGCCGGAGATAGCCATCATCGTGTATAGCTTCGGTCTGGAGATCTGCTCCAATCCTCCAGCAAACCCCATCACTCCTTGACTTGTCAGGTCGAAGAAGTGACGGTTTTCAGTCCTCAAGACTGATTTATTCAGGCCAGATTTCAGGACGACATCCCCATCGCACAGGGACTGGAGAAAATCCTTCTCATTCCCAAACCCATAATCCACTGGGCTTCGTCCTGTATTGGGAAGATTAAAAACCTCCTTAATCTTCTCCCGGATGTTGAGAGTGACCCATCTCCTGATCATCTCCTCCTCACCATCCTTTCCCTTTTCACAGGTGGTCAAGGGAATACAAGTTTCCCACTCCTGTGAGTCCTTATTTTGCGCCATCTTCAGGTAGAAGGCAGCAATAAGTCGTGGGTGGAGCCTCTGTGGCTTTGCAGTAATGAACTGCAGAAGACCTGCATTATCAAAAAGCTCTCGTACAGGCAAAATGTCTGGGTTATTGGAAGAAAAATCCCCATAGGGCTCGTAATGTATTTCGTTCCTTAAATGGAAAAGATTTCCAAAGAAGGTATCGGCAGAAGGTGAAGCCATGGAAAATTTGAAAGAATTGAAGAGAATCGGGTTTTTAGAGAAAGTAAGTTAAGAAAATATTGGGTGCATAAAAGTTTTAACAACACGATCTTCTCTTATTTATAGAAAAAAAATTTGGTTTTAATCGGACAGTTTAGAAAATAGTGACCTATGAGATTCAATGGACAAGATTGAGCAGTGAAAAGCATTTGCCTTTTCGGTTTTTCAAAAGTAATTGGTCAAATTTTATCGAAAACTGTTCCCGCCCACAGTGCATTAAATGCACATTAGAGCATGTCCGTATTTAATTAAAATAAATTGAATTAAATAATAACCGAATATTAAAACGAATGGCTGGGATCATTTGGCAAATTAAATTGATTTGACAATACAGCAAACAGTAAAAGGATAATGCACGCAATATCAGATGACTAGATAAAAATCAGGAAACATATCAGTCAGTCAGATATGTATTCTGACTGATACCACTTATTGCACTATCAGGGTGACAAGCCCTGAATTCTGTGTCCTGAACCTTAGTCAGTCTATACTGATCATCTATTTTATACTGAAAGTTCCCCCTACAACCATTCACATTCTCTCTGGGATTCCTTCACCCTGAGTCCATATGAGTTATTCCCCCTGACCTTGTGCATTCTTATCAGAGATTCAGACTGAATCACCTAAGCCTGGGTCAAGGAGTCCTAACTCTACTGATAACTCAACAAACCTGGTTTCAGGCAAAGCCTTAGTCAGGATGTCAGCTCTCTGTTTTTCAGTAGGGACTCTCTCCATCCTGATGTCCTTCTTCTCAACATGATCTCTGATAAAGTGATGCCTGATGTCTACATGCTTACACCTTGTGTGTAAGACTGGGTTTTGGGATATGACAATGGCACTATTATTGTCACAATAAATTGGGACTTCAGTGGCCTCTATTTGGTAGTCTCTCAGTTGTTGTTTCAGCCAAAGAATCTGAAAACAGCAACTGCCTGCCGCCATATACTCAGCCTCAGTAGTAGACGTTGCAACACTGGTTTGCTTTTTAGAAAACCAAGAGATCAGTTTACTCCCTAGAAACTGACATGTGCCTGTAGTTGATTTCCTATCAAGTCTACAGCCTCCATAATCAGCATCTGAATAGCCAGTCAGTTCTAGGTTGTCATCAGAGGGATACCAAAGTCCTAAGTTGATTGTACCTCTCAGGTATTTCAGAATCTTTTTGGCACTCTCTAGATGACTCTTCTTTGGATCAGACTGATACCTTGCACAAACTTCAACTGCATAAGTGATGTCAGGACGACTAGCAGTCAGATATAAAGATCCTATCAGTGCCCTATATTCAGTCTGATTTACTGAGACTCCTTCTTTGTCAGGATCCAGCTTCTCATTTGTGTTCATGGGAATGCGTGAGACTCTGCTGGACTGAACTCCAAATTTCTGAATCAAGTCCCTCGCATACTTGGACTGATTAATGAAAATTCCAGAGTCAGTTTGCCTGACTTGGAGACCCAGAAAGAAATTCATTTCTCCCATCATTGACATCTCAAATTTTCCAGTCATCAGCTTGGAAAATTTCTCACAAAGCTTCAGATTAGGAGATCCAAATATTATGTCATCCACATAAATCTGAACCAAGAGAATGTCTTCCCCTTCGGTGATCCGGAAGAGGGTCCTGTCCACTGTTCCTTTCACGAACCCGTGGTCTATCAGGAATTGGGATAATGTATCATACCAAGCTCTCGGAGCTTGCTTCAGGCCATAAAGAGCTTTCTTCAGGTGGTATACTTTATTACCAACTTCGAATCCAGGAGGTTGCTCAACATACACCTCTTCATTCAGTACACCATTCAGAAAAGCACTCTTTACGTCCATCTGATACACTTTGAATTTCTTGAATGTTGCATAAGCCAGAAACAACCTGATTGCTTCTAATCTTGCGACTGGAGCAAAGGTCTCATCATAGTCGATACCCTCGGCTTGAGAGTAACCTTTTGCTACTAGCCTGACCTTATTTCTGACAACAACATTCTTCTCATCCCTCTTGTTCTTAAAAACCCACTTGGTGCCAATAACATGTTGACGCCTAGGTCTTTCAACTAACTCCCAAACTTGATTCCGCTCAAACTGATTGAGCTCATCCTGCATGGCTAGGATCCAGTTGGGATCAGCTAGAGCTTCTTCTATGCTTGTAGGTTCCTGATCACTCAGGAAGCAACAAAACATAGTGCTTTCACCAAAGGACAACCTCGTCCTGACCCCCTCAATTATATCCCCAATGATATCAGCCAATGAGGGATCATCTAGCCATCGCCTCCTGCTGACTGGAGCACTGGGAGCTACTGACGTTCCATGGCCTGATCCTGAAACATTAGTCTCAACAATAATAGGCAAAGAAGCGGAACGAGCAAGAACAGGGGATACTGAGTCATTTCCTGAGGGTTGACCAATATCAGAGAAATTGTTTCCCCCTACAGTGTTGGACTCAGTAACTGTCTCAGGTGCAGAAGCATCATCACCGACAGTACGTACCTCAGGTTGAGTCTGTCCTTCCGTCTGAGACTCAACGTTTTCCGAGGCAGGGGCTTGCTGAGGGTTGGCCTGAAGTCCATCCTGATCTTCATCATCATCATCCCATCCCTTGGGAGCACTGACAAGTTTGATCTTGAATTCAGGATTCTTCAGACTCAGCCTGGTTACCCTTTTGGTAATTCCCTCAGTATCAGGACTTGGAACCTGTTTCCTATGCACTGATGCAGTCTCATCAAACACAACATGAGGTGTTTCCTCCACACAAAGGGTCCGACAGTTATACACCCTGAAAGCTTTACTGACTGAGGAGTATCCTAAGAAAACTCCCTCATCAGATTTGCTATCAAAGGCTTTCAGCTGGTCTTTCCCATTGTTCAGGATGAAACACTTACACCCAAAGATATGGAAATAAGAGATGCGAGGTTTTCTCTTGTTCCAAGTTTCATAGGGTGTTTGAGCATGTTGTTTGTTCAGCATAGATCGGTTCAGAGTGTAGCAAGCAGTATTGATTGCTTCAGCCCAGTACTTCTTGGGCAGTCCTGATTCAGCCAACATGGTCCTGGCAGCTTCCTTCGGGGTTCGATTCCTTCTTTCAGCTACCCCATTCTGTTGAGGGGTCCTAGCTGCAGAAGTCTCATGAGCTATACCATGGTTAGTACAAAAGTCAGTTATAATAGAGTTTATAAACTCGGTTCCTCGATCTGATCGAATCCTGACAATGCTCTGACCCTGTTCAGTACTCAATTGCTTGAGTAACTCTGGAAGCTTGACCTGTGTCTCCTTTTTGTTCAGCAAGAAAATAACCCATGTGTACCTGGAATAGTCATCAACAACAACAAGGGTATATTTCCTACCATTTATGCTGACAGGAGTTACTGGACCAAAGAGATCCATGTGCAGGAGCTGAAGCACTTTGTCAGTAGAGAAGGCTTCCTTCACCTTGAATGAGGCTTTGGTTTGCTTGCCTTCCTGACATGCTCCGCACACGTGGTCTTTGCTAAAAACTTCATTAGGCAGACCATCTACAAGAGAAAGTCTAGAGATTTTGTTAATAATCTTGAAGTTTAAGTGACTCAGACGTTTATGCCAAAGCCAACTGAGCTCAGAGGAGCTCTTAGCGACAAGACAGGTTTCAGGAGGGCTGCTCTTGAAGTCAGCAAAATATACATTGCCCCTCCTGACACCTGTAATCAGAACCTGCAGTGTAGATTTGTCCTTTACGAGACACATATTAGATGTAAATTCTACACTATATCCTCGGTCACAAAACTGACTAACCGAGAGCAAGTTATGTCTCAGTCCTTCAACATATGATACATTCATAACACGGACAGAGTTAATAACAAGGGTTCCGAATCCTCTGGTGAAACCCTTAGAGTTATCACCAAAGGTTACCTGCGGGCCTTCTTGAGCTACATAATCCTGAAGGAGATCACGAAATCCGGTCATGTGCTTGGAACATCCCGAGTCCAAGTACCAGTCCTTCATCAGATCCTCCTTCTTCTTCTTGTAGCCCGCAGCGACCTGAAAAGAATCAGGCCTCAGGTACCCATCTCGTATTGGGTCCTACTGAGTCAGCCATACCCTTCGGGATCCAGATTTGTCTGACAATTCTGACAGCATCAGAAGTGTAGACCTGTTTCCCTGAAATGTCAACATACACAGTTCTCTTCTTCCTTTGTGCCTGGGAAGTTGAGGGTGTATGGGTGTCAGCCTGAGATACAAGAGCCCTATATTGTTTTCTGGGGGTGGGCCTCCTGTTCCTCCTTGGCCTGGGTGCATTGGGCTGAAGTCTGTCCTGAGCAGGAGCAGCTCGGGTCTGACCTCTTGGCACATGAGGTCTGACCTGAGTGTTACCGGAGTTAGGTCTCCGTTGCCTTTCAGAAGCCACCTGGTTTGTCCTTCTTAGAGAATTGAGACGCTCCTGATGGTCTCTGTGCCCTGTCTGAGGAGTCTGAACCTCAGTAGTCCTAGGTCTTGCCTGAGGTCTCCTTTGTCCTGAGTTCCTTCTGTTCTGAACATTTCTAGGCTGGGCCTGAGAAGTGCTAGGAACAAAATTCTTCCCAGTTTGAGGATTCCTAGGCTGGGCCTTGGAGTTCCCTTGGTCTGTCTTCCTAGACTCAGGATGAGAAACTTTGACCTTTTCCTTAGGTTTTTGTCTTAGTTTCTCAGTCCTTTGCCTGACAGGTTCAGCAGGCATTTTCTCCTTCCCTTTGTCTTTATTCTGATGAGCAACACTTAAGCTCTTGTCATCAGTTAGGGCAGGGACAAACCTTTCCTGAGAGTTGCTCCCTGAAGCACCTCTCTTCTTCTTGCCCTTTGGGTCTTTTGTGGCATCATAGCCTAACCCAGCTTTAGCACCATCAGTCAGCTGAGAGAAATTTGTCAACTCATCAACCACTTGGGTAGACGTGTATAACTTCTTCAGCTTAACTTCAAGATGCCCATTGGTTTCTTTCAGGGCCTCAATTTCAGTGGTGTATTGAAGCACCAATTCTGAATGAGCTTTCTCTTTTGAGACCAGCTCAAGATCCCAAGCAGTTTGCTCAGCACAAAGACGAGCTTGACACTCAGTTTCGAGCATCATTCTTAGAGCAGTTCGCTCAATTATCAGTTGTTCCTGAGCAAGGAACAAGTCAGTATCACGAGTCTCAATCAGCGAGCTGATTACACCCTTCAGTCTTTCTACCTCCAGTGGAGCTTCATCTTGCTTATTCCTAGCATGAAGTAGTTCCTCCTGAAGATGTACTAATCTGAGGGCTTCCTCAGTATCTCTTACTCTGAGAGACTCAGTTAACCGATCGTTCTTCTCACTCAGTTGTGCGTTCACATCCACTGTGTGAGTATGAGTCTCCTGCAGCCTTGAGAAGTCAACCATCAATTGCTCTAGGGCGAGCTGAAGGTCGAGTTCTCCTGCTGAATCTGAGCTAAACTCAGGTGCGTGATCAGGAGAAGAGGCAGAAGAACATACCTCATCATCTGCCATCAGGCAGAGGTCATCATACTCCTCATCTGAAAAGAGTTCAGGAGACCGGCGTCCAGGGCCATCTGAATCTGAGGAGTCCTCAGCAAGCAACGCTCTCTGGTCTGAAGCCCTGAGCTCTCTTTTGGCTCTCCGATCTTCTCGCTCACGAGCACTGAGCTCCGGACAATCATACTGATAATGTCCGGTCTTTTTGCAGTGGTAGCACTGATCTACATCAGAAGAAGGCTTCTTGTCAGTGTACCTTTTATCAGATGATTCCCTCCTGCTCCCTGATGATCTTTCAGGTTTGGAGCTGGATCTTCTGGGCTCATCCTCTCTCCTCTTTTCATCTCTGCGTCGCTCAGGCTCATTGCGATCCATCCTGGAATCTGAACCTCTTCTTTCTTCTCTCCGGGGGCTAGATCTCCTGGGGCTAGAGTACCTACGATCACGGGTGTCAGTATAAAATTTCTTATACCTGCCGAAATGAGAATTTAGTTTCTCGAATCGCCGTGCCATCAGGCTGTACTCCAAGGCTAGCTCATCTTTGTTCATGTCTTTCAGAGACTTGGAGCCAGATCCAGCCTCAGGCTCAGGAGTAGCTTTAAGAGCCACGCTCTTTTCCTTTTCAGATGTCTTCTCCTCACTAACTTCCTCACTGACAACACCCATCTTCTTCCTCTTATCGAGGTCAAATTCCAGAGCCTTTAACTCAGAGAATAGGTGAGAGTGAGTGATGTTTGTAAGGTCCTGAGTGTTTTTCAACAAAATTACTCCTGTGTCCCATCTTTCAGGGAGACAGTTTAGGATTTTAGAAGACACCTCCCTCTTGGGAAACTCCTTCCCAAGGGTTGCTAGCTCGTTCATCATCTTAATGAACCGAGCTTCCATCTGATCGATGGACTCTCCCTCTAGCATCTTGAAGGCCTCAAACTTCCTGATAGCGAGATCTCTCTTGTTCTCCTTGATCTTTTCTGATCCTTCACTCATCTCCCTCAGGGTATCCCAGATCTCCTTAGCTGTCCTCAGATGCATAAGCCTGACCGAATTCTCGTAAGAAACGGTGTGGAGTATAATGTTCTTGGCAACATTATCCAGTCCGATTTGCTTAATCTGATCAGAATTAAGCGTGGACCTCTCCACTTCTTCATCTCCGGCGGCTGGAACAGGGATATTGCCAGCAACAGGCCAGGTCGTCTGAAGATTCCTCATAAATCTGATCGGGCCATGCTCGATCACCTGAGGCATCTGATCATGGATAGAATAGAGATGTGCGAGTACCCTGAATTTCCAATAGTCATAATTGTCAATAGAGAATTCAGGAAGATTGCCCTCGAGGCGTTTAGAACCGGATGCCATGATATGCAGTTTTTCAGAAACAAGATCAGTTCAGTAGACCACCAAAAGTTTCTCCTCAGAAACTGTTGGTAAGCAAAGTCAGTGATCTTTTGAACCACTGCTCTGATACCACTTGTTGGTCCCGAAACGAGTTAAATCAGTGTATGGGGGGGAATACACTGATGTCAGATTTTTCTGAAAGACTCAGAAAAATGCTCTAACGCACTCAGTCAAGATTCCCTGAAGTACTCAGTACGCTGAAGGTCCACAGGGACAGCAGGGACGGTTCAGTAACGAGTCAGATAAACTGAGTGTGAGTAATGTGCTCGGAGGCTCAGTAGAGATAATAAACCTACTGACTGCTCGGAAGCGAGTCAGTTGGACCACTATCTCAGTGAGCCAGAGTACGTGCGGAAAGTGAGCCCTTAGATTCTACTCGTTTTAGTTTCTGAAAATGTTTTCTCTGAGTTGCTTAGTAAATTGGTGGTTAAGGCTGAGTGCACAGTATTCAGATTCAGGATGATTGATTCAGTCCTGAGGTTAAGAACAATGCAGTAAGTTCAGTTTAATATGATGACATTTATGATCCTGAACAGAACAGTAAATCAGCACACAGGGGACTTTTTAACGTGGTTCGGAGATAACCAATTCCTACGTCCACGACCTGATTTAACAGGAAGCTATCCTCAAAACCCTGAGGATAGGTACTTGGGTTTTACGTGCCAAGGGACACGAGTAGCCAACTTCCTCTCTTAGGAACTGACCCCTAGGCATTTTACAAGTCCCAGTCCTTCTAACCAACTGATCTCACACCTTGAGTGGTTTGGTATTCTGGTTTCCAACTAAGATAGCTCTAGCAATACAAAACAATGCTAAATAATAGAGCTATCGATCTAAGCAAATACAGAGTGAATCCTACTACAACACTAGGGAAATTTAATTGCAAAG
Source organism: Prunella vulgaris (assembly GCA_026898435.1). Taxonomy (NCBI): domain Eukaryota; kingdom Viridiplantae; phylum Streptophyta; class Magnoliopsida; order Lamiales; family Lamiaceae; genus Prunella; species Prunella vulgaris. The sequence goes on along the minus strand of JAPKLY010002726.1, from coordinate 11,596 downwards.
TGTTGTTTATGATATGCTTTGTGTTCTTAGATTCTTGAGAGTTTTCTCTTGGAAATTTCCCGTTAACCTTGAATGGGTGCAAGGTTCTCCATATTTATAGGCAAGATTCAAAATAGATCCGTTGGAGGAGATCAAATCAAATCTTTCCTATTTTAGGTAGATTGCAAGCTAGAAATACTGTTTGACCTACCCGCCATGCTTATTCTGGCAAGTTGTCACATCACCTGCAACTTTTTGAGACGCATTAAATGCCGCATTAAATGCTGCGCAGACTCCGTGCATGCGTGTCGAAAGATCATTGGCTCTCCGCTATAACGGCTAGTTGACCTTCAGACATTTGTCCTTCCTCGTACATTCAATGCTCTGAGTCTCTTGTTAATAAATCAGTCTGAACGTGTGTCTTAATGGAGTCTTACTGACATTCTTTTTGTCTCTTGTCCCATAGCATAAATAACCTTTTGCTTTGGACTTACATGATTCAGGTGATCTGAACCACAGCCTGAGTCAGGGCCTATGTGCATTCAGCACAACCTGATAGGTTATTCAGCTCAGTATGTGTTACCTTTTTGCTTCGGACTTACAGGATTCAGGTGAACTGAACCAAGGCCTAAGTCAGGTCCTGTGTGCATTCAGCACAGCCTGATAGGTGACACTTACTCTTCACTGACTGACTTTTGTCCTGAGTATGCTTAGTGTACTCAGTAGAAACATCAGCCAATGGTACTTCAGGATTGACTTCAGGATGAATCAGCAGGCTTCGATATTCAGCTTCAGAACAGACAATCTTCAGCGAGACTGACTGACTCCTTCAGGATGGTTTACACTTCAGACTTCAGTAAATTGGGTCGACTCCAATATTCTTCAGTCTTCAGCATGGTCCTCCTGTACTGAATTACTAACCTAACTATCCTGAACTATTTTATCCTGAACAGCTATACTTAGGCAAATTCATCAGGGGTTTTGGGATCTAATCAAAATACTCAGATTGTCCCAACAATTTCCCCCTTTTTGATGATGCTAAAACCCTTAAGCAAATTCCTATTCATCTATACAATCAACTGACTTAGTCAGTGAAAATAACTCAGTACCACCTGACAAACTAGGTACTTAGTCTATAAGATGAAAACAAGGAATGAGTTAGTACAGTTCTTGATAAGGATTCAGAAAAGTAAATTCAGGAGTCAACAAGAAGTTGTACTCAGGAAAAATAAATAACTTCATTGATTGATAAGAAAATACAAGTATCCTGAAGCTATTACAAAATTCCTGAACAACTAGCTCCTGATCTAGTCTTCATCCTTATTCCAAGCAGTCAGTGGAATCTCGTACATCTCCAATACTCAGTTCAGGACCTGCTTCATCCTGTTCCGATCAGCAACGGCCCCGGCAGCTCGTCCTACTCTGACGATTTCTTCAGAAATTGCTTTCCAGTCCAGCTGCTTAGAATTCCTAAAGAGTGGAGGAGGGTACTTGATGAATTCCGGAGGAGCGATCTCTACACCTTCAGTGTCAGCATGTCTAATGATTTCAGCCCATAGATAGGATGCTCCTGTGCCATCCAGTGATGGAGTATGACGTCTTTTTCTTCAGTCAGATCGTCCCATAACCCCACCACGTAGAATAGGTATGCCCACCTATTCCGGATCGGAATCCATACCTCCAGCATCTCAATCGGAATGAAGTCTTCAACAAACTTCGATGGAGGATGACTTTGATCTGGTCTGACCACAATCTTCCTCTGAGTCTTTATCCGAGATCCAGATGATACAGATTTCTTCTTCTGGACCTGAGAAGTCAGATACTCATTGGACTCTTTTAGGCGCTGGATCTGACTGAGCATCGAAATTTCTTTCATTTTTGCTATCTTTTCAGCTTCAGTCATCACCAATTTTTTCTGAGTGGTCAGCCCAGATGGCATTATTTGTTCCTCCATCTCCTTATATAAGGGCTCGAGAGCCGGATCTTCAGAGGGTCTCAACTCCTTCGGATCTGAACCTTCAGCAGTTTCGATGGCGGCTACGGATCTAGTCCTCTTTCTATCCGCAGCCTTCAGTTCAAGGGGAAAGTTCTTCTTCTTAGCTTTACCAGTAGTGGCAATTTGCTTCTTCCCTTCTTCCCCAGTTTTGGCATCATCGTCATTAATACGTTTGACAACTTCATCTACTGACTCCGCCAAAAGATTGAACTGACTGTCCATCTCAGTCTGCTTCACCTACAATTGCCCAATCTGCCCTGCCATTCCTCTCAGGCCGATACTGAGCTGATCAATGGCTGAATTGTGTGCAGCCTTCAGTCGACCCTCGAAGTTTTCCATCCTTGTGTCTAGGGCAGATGCAATTTTCTCCTTCTCCTGTGCAGACAACTCCCTCAGCAGGTCCTCCTTCAGTTCAGCTTTTAGCTTGACCAACTTCTCATCAACCAGTTGATCAATCTTTTCAGAGAGTTGTTGATCCAGAAAATTGGCAAGCTTAGTCTCCTGCTGAGTCTGCACATCTGAAACCATCTGATTGCAGTTCTGAATAACATCCTTGGCTTGCTCTGAAATGACAGTGAGTTCTACATTGATTCCAGTCCGAGCTTCCCCAAGGAGATCAATCGCTGCATGCATATCAGTGGCCATATCATTCAGGTCACGGTCCAGTCTGTTCAGTTTCTTGTTCAGCAATTCAGAATTCGAACCAACCCTACTAGCTTTTCGCTCAACGAGGATGACTCTCCTGTGCAGATTGCCAAGAGCTCGTGAGGAATTGTGAAGATAAATTTCTTAGGGTGTAGTCCATTTTCCTCTGACTCGGACCATGCCTGGTGGACCCTCTCCTAAAGCCTCCGCAATCCCGAGTCCCTGGATTGCTTCATCGGCCGGTGCACTGACTCCCTCAGTGCCACCTTGCTGATCGTCATCAGCAATTATCACCACCTCCCTTTTAGCTTCCTTCTCCTCTCCCCTCTCTTCAGCTTTCTGAGTCTCAGGCTCAGGATACGTTCTGCGGACTGTTCTGATAAAATCCACCATCTTGATCAGATGATGTAGAGAGTTTACATCAAAATGATCAAAGAGGGCGGCTTCTAAATCTGCAATGCAGTCCCATCCTCTGGACTCTCCTAGCTGGCTGAGCTCAGACCAAGTAGCATTTCTGATCATGGCAAAAGTGCGGAGTTGCACAACTGCCTCCTTCTGAGCCTCAGTGAGATCAGGGAATCTCCTCTCCACCATCTCAGCTGCCTCTCCCCTTGCAACTATCTCAAAATCTGAAAGAATATTCACATCGGGCGCAGGGAAAGGTCATGGTGCTTCAGTCTGAACTGATTCAGCAGCCTCTTGCTCAACTCCTCCTTCCTGAGCAGGCTCTACCTGACCCAAACTCTGATAAGTTTCAGCAATGTTAAGAATCAGTTGGTTGGGATCAGGGGATGCAACCTCCGGAACAGATGTAATCGGAGCAATTTCAAGAACAGTCTGCTCCTGAGCTGGTTCCTTCTCCGGAGTTGCATGCTGAACAGCTTCAGCAGCTTGCTCTTCCATAAGCTTCTTCTCTCGCTCTTCCACGAGTTTCTTCTCTCGCTCTGCTGACCCTGAGTAGAGAAATTTTAGCTTTTGTTGCTTGGGTCTGGAAGGCTTAGATTTATCCTCCGCTGGCTTTGCTGTATCAGACTCGGAAGACTTGCCTGCCTGAGCCTGGACTTTTCCAGTCATGCTCGCCTGGGCCTTCTTCTTCTGAGTCCGAGGCCTTCTCCTTGTGCCAGCATCATCGGAATAAGCTCTGAAGAGATGGATTTTCACTGGAATCTCGAGTGATTGGGCCTGATCCACATCACCGAGATCCAGGGTCTCCAAGAGCATTGAGATCTTGGTGCCGAAGTGCATCTTGGCCTCAAAAGTCGCCTGCCCCTCTGGCGAGTACTTGATTTTGCTGGTCTCAGCCACCAGCATTTGGAGGAAGTAACCCTCCCAGTCAAAATTGTGCAGAGAGGCGCCGGAGATAGCCATCATCGTGTATAGCTTCGGTCTGGAGATCTGCTCCAATCCTCCAGCAAACCCCATCACTCCTTGACTTGTCAGGTCGAAGAAGTGACGGTTTTCAGTCCTCAAGACTGATTTATTCAGGCCAGATTTCAGGACGACATCCCCATCGCACAGGGACTGGAGAAAATCCTTCTCATTCCCAAACCCATAATCCACTGGGCTTCGTCCTGTATTGGGAAGATTAAAAACCTCCTTAATCTTCTCCCGGATGTTGAGAGTGACCCATCTCCTGATCATCTCCTCCTCACCATCCTTTCCCTTTTCACAGGTGGTCAAGGGAATACAAGTTTCCCACTCCTGTGAGTCCTTATTTTGCGCCATCTTCAGGTAGAAGGCAGCAATAAGTCGTGGGTGGAGCCTCTGTGGCTTTGCAGTAATGAACTGCAGAAGACCTGCATTATCAAAAAGCTCTCGTACAGGCAAAATGTCTGGGTTATTGGAAGAAAAATCCCCATAGGGCTCGTAATGTATTTCGTTCCTTAAATGGAAAAGATTTCCAAAGAAGGTATCGGCAGAAGGTGAAGCCATGGAAAATTTGAAAGAATTGAAGAGAATCGGGTTTTTAGAGAAAGTAAGTTAAGAAAATATTGGGTGCATAAAAGTTTTAACAACACGATCTTCTCTTATTTATAGAAAAAAAATTTGGTTTTAATCGGACAGTTTAGAAAATAGTGACCTATGAGATTCAATGGACAAGATTGAGCAGTGAAAAGCATTTGCCTTTTCGGTTTTTCAAAAGTAATTGGTCAAATTTTATCGAAAACTGTTCCCGCCCACAGTGCATTAAATGCACATTAGAGCATGTCCGTATTTAATTAAAATAAATTGAATTAAATAATAACCGAATATTAAAACGAATGGCTGGGATCATTTGGCAAATTAAATTGATTTGACAATACAGCAAACAGTAAAAGGATAATGCACGCAATATCAGATGACTAGATAAAAATCAGGAAACATATCAGTCAGTCAGATATGTATTCTGACTGATACCACTTATTGCACTATCAGGGTGACAAGCCCTGAATTCTGTGTCCTGAACCTTAGTCAGTCTATACTGATCATCTATTTTATACTGAAAGTTCCCCCTACAACCATTCACATTCTCTCTGGGATTCCTTCACCCTGAGTCCATATGAGTTATTCCCCCTGACCTTGTGCATTCTTATCAGAGATTCAGACTGAATCACCTAAGCCTGGGTCAAGGAGTCCTAACTCTACTGATAACTCAACAAACCTGGTTTCAGGCAAAGCCTTAGTCAGGATGTCAGCTCTCTGTTTTTCAGTAGGGACTCTCTCCATCCTGATGTCCTTCTTCTCAACATGATCTCTGATAAAGTGATGCCTGATGTCTACATGCTTACACCTTGTGTGTAAGACTGGGTTTTGGGATATGACAATGGCACTATTATTGTCACAATAAATTGGGACTTCAGTGGCCTCTATTTGGTAGTCTCTCAGTTGTTGTTTCAGCCAAAGAATCTGAAAACAGCAACTGCCTGCCGCCATATACTCAGCCTCAGTAGTAGACGTTGCAACACTGGTTTGCTTTTTAGAAAACCAAGAGATCAGTTTACTCCCTAGAAACTGACATGTGCCTGTAGTTGATTTCCTATCAAGTCTACAGCCTCCATAATCAGCATCTGAATAGCCAGTCAGTTCTAGGTTGTCATCAGAGGGATACCAAAGTCCTAAGTTGATTGTACCTCTCAGGTATTTCAGAATCTTTTTGGCACTCTCTAGATGACTCTTCTTTGGATCAGACTGATACCTTGCACAAACTTCAACTGCATAAGTGATGTCAGGACGACTAGCAGTCAGATATAAAGATCCTATCAGTGCCCTATATTCAGTCTGATTTACTGAGACTCCTTCTTTGTCAGGATCCAGCTTCTCATTTGTGTTCATGGGAATGCGTGAGACTCTGCTGGACTGAACTCCAAATTTCTGAATCAAGTCCCTCGCATACTTGGACTGATTAATGAAAATTCCAGAGTCAGTTTGCCTGACTTGGAGACCCAGAAAGAAATTCATTTCTCCCATCATTGACATCTCAAATTTTCCAGTCATCAGCTTGGAAAATTTCTCACAAAGCTTCAGATTAGGAGATCCAAATATTATGTCATCCACATAAATCTGAACCAAGAGAATGTCTTCCCCTTCGGTGATCCGGAAGAGGGTCCTGTCCACTGTTCCTTTCACGAACCCGTGGTCTATCAGGAATTGGGATAATGTATCATACCAAGCTCTCGGAGCTTGCTTCAGGCCATAAAGAGCTTTCTTCAGGTGGTATACTTTATTACCAACTTCGAATCCAGGAGGTTGCTCAACATACACCTCTTCATTCAGTACACCATTCAGAAAAGCACTCTTTACGTCCATCTGATACACTTTGAATTTCTTGAATGTTGCATAAGCCAGAAACAACCTGATTGCTTCTAATCTTGCGACTGGAGCAAAGGTCTCATCATAGTCGATACCCTCGGCTTGAGAGTAACCTTTTGCTACTAGCCTGACCTTATTTCTGACAACAACATTCTTCTCATCCCTCTTGTTCTTAAAAACCCACTTGGTGCCAATAACATGTTGACGCCTAGGTCTTTCAACTAACTCCCAAACTTGATTCCGCTCAAACTGATTGAGCTCATCCTGCATGGCTAGGATCCAGTTGGGATCAGCTAGAGCTTCTTCTATGCTTGTAGGTTCCTGATCACTCAGGAAGCAACAAAACATAGTGCTTTCACCAAAGGACAACCTCGTCCTGACCCCCTCAATTATATCCCCAATGATATCAGCCAATGAGGGATCATCTAGCCATCGCCTCCTGCTGACTGGAGCACTGGGAGCTACTGACGTTCCATGGCCTGATCCTGAAACATTAGTCTCAACAATAATAGGCAAAGAAGCGGAACGAGCAAGAACAGGGGATACTGAGTCATTTCCTGAGGGTTGACCAATATCAGAGAAATTGTTTCCCCCTACAGTGTTGGACTCAGTAACTGTCTCAGGTGCAGAAGCATCATCACCGACAGTACGTACCTCAGGTTGAGTCTGTCCTTCCGTCTGAGACTCAACGTTTTCCGAGGCAGGGGCTTGCTGAGGGTTGGCCTGAAGTCCATCCTGATCTTCATCATCATCATCCCATCCCTTGGGAGCACTGACAAGTTTGATCTTGAATTCAGGATTCTTCAGACTCAGCCTGGTTACCCTTTTGGTAATTCCCTCAGTATCAGGACTTGGAACCTGTTTCCTATGCACTGATGCAGTCTCATCAAACACAACATGAGGTGTTTCCTCCACACAAAGGGTCCGACAGTTATACACCCTGAAAGCTTTACTGACTGAGGAGTATCCTAAGAAAACTCCCTCATCAGATTTGCTATCAAAGGCTTTCAGCTGGTCTTTCCCATTGTTCAGGATGAAACACTTACACCCAAAGATATGGAAATAAGAGATGCGAGGTTTTCTCTTGTTCCAAGTTTCATAGGGTGTTTGAGCATGTTGTTTGTTCAGCATAGATCGGTTCAGAGTGTAGCAAGCAGTATTGATTGCTTCAGCCCAGTACTTCTTGGGCAGTCCTGATTCAGCCAACATGGTCCTGGCAGCTTCCTTCGGGGTTCGATTCCTTCTTTCAGCTACCCCATTCTGTTGAGGGGTCCTAGCTGCAGAAGTCTCATGAGCTATACCATGGTTAGTACAAAAGTCAGTTATAATAGAGTTTATAAACTCGGTTCCTCGATCTGATCGAATCCTGACAATGCTCTGACCCTGTTCAGTACTCAATTGCTTGAGTAACTCTGGAAGCTTGACCTGTGTCTCCTTTTTGTTCAGCAAGAAAATAACCCATGTGTACCTGGAATAGTCATCAACAACAACAAGGGTATATTTCCTACCATTTATGCTGACAGGAGTTACTGGACCAAAGAGATCCATGTGCAGGAGCTGAAGCACTTTGTCAGTAGAGAAGGCTTCCTTCACCTTGAATGAGGCTTTGGTTTGCTTGCCTTCCTGACATGCTCCGCACACGTGGTCTTTGCTAAAAACTTCATTAGGCAGACCATCTACAAGAGAAAGTCTAGAGATTTTGTTAATAATCTTGAAGTTTAAGTGACTCAGACGTTTATGCCAAAGCCAACTGAGCTCAGAGGAGCTCTTAGCGACAAGACAGGTTTCAGGAGGGCTGCTCTTGAAGTCAGCAAAATATACATTGCCCCTCCTGACACCTGTAATCAGAACCTGCAGTGTAGATTTGTCCTTTACGAGACACATATTAGATGTAAATTCTACACTATATCCTCGGTCACAAAACTGACTAACCGAGAGCAAGTTATGTCTCAGTCCTTCAACATATGATACATTCATAACACGGACAGAGTTAATAACAAGGGTTCCGAATCCTCTGGTGAAACCCTTAGAGTTATCACCAAAGGTTACCTGCGGGCCTTCTTGAGCTACATAATCCTGAAGGAGATCACGAAATCCGGTCATGTGCTTGGAACATCCCGAGTCCAAGTACCAGTCCTTCATCAGATCCTCCTTCTTCTTCTTGTAGCCCGCAGCGACCTGAAAAGAATCAGGCCTCAGGTACCCATCTCGTATTGGGTCCTACTGAGTCAGCCATACCCTTCGGGATCCAGATTTGTCTGACAATTCTGACAGCATCAGAAGTGTAGACCTGTTTCCCTGAAATGTCAACATACACAGTTCTCTTCTTCCTTTGTGCCTGGGAAGTTGAGGGTGTATGGGTGTCAGCCTGAGATACAAGAGCCCTATATTGTTTTCTGGGGGTGGGCCTCCTGTTCCTCCTTGGCCTGGGTGCATTGGGCTGAAGTCTGTCCTGAGCAGGAGCAGCTCGGGTCTGACCTCTTGGCACATGAGGTCTGACCTGAGTGTTACCGGAGTTAGGTCTCCGTTGCCTTTCAGAAGCCACCTGGTTTGTCCTTCTTAGAGAATTGAGACGCTCCTGATGGTCTCTGTGCCCTGTCTGAGGAGTCTGAACCTCAGTAGTCCTAGGTCTTGCCTGAGGTCTCCTTTGTCCTGAGTTCCTTCTGTTCTGAACATTTCTAGGCTGGGCCTGAGAAGTGCTAGGAACAAAATTCTTCCCAGTTTGAGGATTCCTAGGCTGGGCCTTGGAGTTCCCTTGGTCTGTCTTCCTAGACTCAGGATGAGAAACTTTGACCTTTTCCTTAGGTTTTTGTCTTAGTTTCTCAGTCCTTTGCCTGACAGGTTCAGCAGGCATTTTCTCCTTCCCTTTGTCTTTATTCTGATGAGCAACACTTAAGCTCTTGTCATCAGTTAGGGCAGGGACAAACCTTTCCTGAGAGTTGCTCCCTGAAGCACCTCTCTTCTTCTTGCCCTTTGGGTCTTTTGTGGCATCATAGCCTAACCCAGCTTTAGCACCATCAGTCAGCTGAGAGAAATTTGTCAACTCATCAACCACTTGGGTAGACGTGTATAACTTCTTCAGCTTAACTTCAAGATGCCCATTGGTTTCTTTCAGGGCCTCAATTTCAGTGGTGTATTGAAGCACCAATTCTGAATGAGCTTTCTCTTTTGAGACCAGCTCAAGATCCCAAGCAGTTTGCTCAGCACAAAGACGAGCTTGACACTCAGTTTCGAGCATCATTCTTAGAGCAGTTCGCTCAATTATCAGTTGTTCCTGAGCAAGGAACAAGTCAGTATCACGAGTCTCAATCAGCGAGCTGATTACACCCTTCAGTCTTTCTACCTCCAGTGGAGCTTCATCTTGCTTATTCCTAGCATGAAGTAGTTCCTCCTGAAGATGTACTAATCTGAGGGCTTCCTCAGTATCTCTTACTCTGAGAGACTCAGTTAACCGATCGTTCTTCTCACTCAGTTGTGCGTTCACATCCACTGTGTGAGTATGAGTCTCCTGCAGCCTTGAGAAGTCAACCATCAATTGCTCTAGGGCGAGCTGAAGGTCGAGTTCTCCTGCTGAATCTGAGCTAAACTCAGGTGCGTGATCAGGAGAAGAGGCAGAAGAACATACCTCATCATCTGCCATCAGGCAGAGGTCATCATACTCCTCATCTGAAAAGAGTTCAGGAGACCGGCGTCCAGGGCCATCTGAATCTGAGGAGTCCTCAGCAAGCAACGCTCTCTGGTCTGAAGCCCTGAGCTCTCTTTTGGCTCTCCGATCTTCTCGCTCACGAGCACTGAGCTCCGGACAATCATACTGATAATGTCCGGTCTTTTTGCAGTGGTAGCACTGATCTACATCAGAAGAAGGCTTCTTGTCAGTGTACCTTTTATCAGATGATTCCCTCCTGCTCCCTGATGATCTTTCAGGTTTGGAGCTGGATCTTCTGGGCTCATCCTCTCTCCTCTTTTCATCTCTGCGTCGCTCAGGCTCATTGCGATCCATCCTGGAATCTGAACCTCTTCTTTCTTCTCTCCGGGGGCTAGATCTCCTGGGGCTAGAGTACCTACGATCACGGGTGTCAGTATAAAATTTCTTATACCTGCCGAAATGAGAATTTAGTTTCTCGAATCGCCGTGCCATCAGGCTGTACTCCAAGGCTAGCTCATCTTTGTTCATGTCTTTCAGAGACTTGGAGCCAGATCCAGCCTCAGGCTCAGGAGTAGCTTTAAGAGCCACGCTCTTTTCCTTTTCAGATGTCTTCTCCTCACTAACTTCCTCACTGACAACACCCATCTTCTTCCTCTTATCGAGGTCAAATTCCAGAGCCTTTAACTCAGAGAATAGGTGAGAGTGAGTGATGTTTGTAAGGTCCTGAGTGTTTTTCAACAAAATTACTCCTGTGTCCCATCTTTCAGGGAGACAGTTTAGGATTTTAGAAGACACCTCCCTCTTGGGAAACTCCTTCCCAAGGGTTGCTAGCTCGTTCATCATCTTAATGAACCGAGCTTCCATCTGATCGATGGACTCTCCCTCTAGCATCTTGAAGGCCTCAAACTTCCTGATAGCGAGATCTCTCTTGTTCTCCTTGATCTTTTCTGATCCTTCACTCATCTCCCTCAGGGTATCCCAGATCTCCTTAGCTGTCCTCAGATGCATAAGCCTGACCGAATTCTCGTAAGAAACGGTGTGGAGTATAATGTTCTTGGCAACATTATCCAGTCCGATTTGCTTAATCTGATCAGAATTAAGCGTGGACCTCTCCACTTCTTCATCTCCGGCGGCTGGAACAGGGATATTGCCAGCAACAGGCCAGGTCGTCTGAAGATTCCTCATAAATCTGATCGGGCCATGCTCGATCACCTGAGGCATCTGATCATGGATAGAATAGAGATGTGCGAGTACCCTGAATTTCCAATAGTCATAATTGTCAATAGAGAATTCAGGAAGATTGCCCTCGAGGCGTTTAGAACCGGATGCCATGATATGCAGTTTTTCAGAAACAAGATCAGTTCAGTAGACCACCAAAAGTTTCTCCTCAGAAACTGTTGGTAAGCAAAGTCAGTGATCTTTTGAACCACTGCTCTGATACCACTTGTTGGTCCCGAAACGAGTTAAATCAGTGTATGGGGGGGAATACACTGATGTCAGATTTTTCTGAAAGACTCAGAAAAATGCTCTAACGCACTCAG
>JAPKLY010002725.1:0-16990 GCA_026898435.1 Prunella vulgaris | reverse complement strand
GCATCGTTTCCCTGTGTTCGATATTTAACTTGGTTAACTTGCCGCGATAACAACGACCACGTTCACTTGCGTGGAAATCATCACGATTTTGGCAAACAATAGGCTGGATCGAGATCTGAACGAGATGGGTACGGATATGCATGCTGCAATCGACCTTCTCGGTGAAGTTCGGACACAAGACTCAGTAGATCTCACTGTTATTACTGAGCAAGCAAAAGGGGCCATTCAGAGTTGTAATCAAATGGTCTCTGATGCACAAACTCAGCAAGAGAATAAGCTTGCCACTTTTCTTGATCAACAACTGACTGAGAAGGTTGATCAACTGGTTGATGAAAAGCTGGCCAGGCTAAAGGCTGAACTGAAGGAGGAGCTGCTGAGTGAAATGTCCAACCAAGAGAAAATGGAGATTGCCTCTGCCCTAGACACCCGAATGACGAGCTTCGAAGGACGGCTGAAGGCTGAACACAATTCAGCTGTTGATAAGCTCAGTGTTGGTCTGAGAGGGATGGCTAGGCAAATGGGGCAACTTCAGGCTAAGCAGACTGAGATGGACAGTCAGTTCACTTTATTGGCGGAGTCAGTAAATGAGGTCGTTGGCCGAATCAACGACGATGATGCCAAAAAGGGGGAAAAAGGGAAGAAGCAAATTGCTGCTATTGGAAAAGCCAAGAAGAAGATCTTTCCCCCAGAACTGAAAGCTACGGACAGAAAAAGGACTAGGTCCGTCGCTGCCATCGAAGCTGCTGAAGGCTCAGATCTGAAGAGGTTGAGGTCCTCTGAAGATCCTGCCCTGGAACCCTTATATACTGAGATGGAGGAACAAATGCACCCTGGGTTGACCACTCAGAAGAAAATGGTGATGACTGAGGCGGAGAAGATAGCGAAGATGAAGGAGATTTCGCTACTCAGTCAGATCCAATGATTGAAAGAGTCTAATGAGTACCTGACTTCGCAGGTTCAGAAGAAGAAATATGTGCCTTCTGGATCTCGAATGAAGACTCAAAGAAAAATGGTGGTCAATCCAGGTCAAGGTCCTCCTCCACTTCAGTTTGTGGAGGATTTCATCCCGATTGAGATGTTGGAGGTATGGATTCTGATCGGGAATAGGTGGGCTTACCTATTCTATGTGGTGGGGTTATGGGACAATCAATCTGAAGATAAAGACGTCATACTCCATCACTGGATGGCACAGGAGCATCCGGATCTCTGGGCTGAAATTATCAGATATGCTGACACTGAAGGTGTAGAGATTGCTCCTCCGGATTTTTCATCAAGTATCCTCCTCCACACTTCTGGAACTCCAAGCAACTGGACCGGAAAGTAATATCTGAAGAAGTCGTCAGGGTAGGATGTACTGCCGGGGCTGTTGGTGATCGGAACAGGATGAAGCTGGTCCTGAACCGAGTCTTGGAGATGTATGAAATTCCTCAAGCTGCTTGGAATATTGATGAAGATTAGATCAGGAGTTAGTTGTTCAGGAATTTGTAATAGCTTCAGGATAACTGTAACTCTTATATCAATCAATGAAGTTATTTTATTTTCCTGAGTACAACTTCTTGTTGACTCCTGAATTTACTTTTCTGTATCCTTATCAAGAACTGTACTAACTCATTCCTTGTTTTCATCTTATAGACTAAGTGCCTACTTTGTCAGAAGGTACTGAACCTATTTCACTGACTAGGTCAGTTGATTGTATAGATAGGAATTTGCTTAAGGGTTTTGGCATCATCAAAAAGGGGGAAATTGTTGGGACAATCTGAGTATTTTGATTAGATCCCAAAACCCCTGATGAATTTGCCTAAGTACAGTTGTTCAGGTTTGTCTAGTTCAGGATAGTTAGGTTAGGAATTCAGTTCAGGGGGAACGTGCTGAAGACAGAAGAATATTGGAGTCGACCCAATTTACTGAAGTCTGATGTGCAATCCATCCTGAAGAAGTCAGAGTCAGTCTTGCTGAAGATTGCCTGAACTGAAGCTGAAGAATGAAGCCTGATGATCCGTCCTGAAGACAATCCTGAAGTACCACTGGCTGATGTTTCTACTGAGTACCCTAAGCATACTCAGGACAGAACTTAGTCAGTGAAGAGTAAGTGTTACCTATCAGGCTGTGCTGAATGCACATAAGACCTGACTTAGGCCTTGGTTCAGTTTACCTGAATCATGTAAGTCCAAAGCAAAAAGGTTACACATACTGGGCTAAATAACCTATCAGGGTGTGCTGAATGCACATAACACCTGACTTAGGCATTGGTTCAGTTTACCTTAATCATGTAAGTCCAAAGCAAAAAGGTTATTTATGCTATGAGACCAAGAGACAAAGAAAATGTCAGCAAGACTCCGATAAAGACAAACATTCAGGCTGAGTTATTAACAAGAGACTCAGAGTACTGAATGTACGAGGAAGGACAAATGTTAGAAGATCAACTAGCCGTTTGAGCGGAAAGCCAATGATCTTTCGACACGTATGTACAGAGTCTGCGTAGCATTTAATGCGGCATTTAATGCATCTCAGAGTTGCAGGCGGCGGGACAAAATTGCCAGATTAAGCATGGTGTTAGGTCAACAGTACATCTAGCCTGCAACCACCCTAAAATAGGAAAGATTTGGGTAGATCTTCTCCAACGGATCTATTTTGAATCTCGACTACAAATATGGAGAGCCTTGCACTCATTCAAGGCTAACGGGAAATTTCCAAGCGAAAGCTCTCAAGAATCCAAGCACTCAAAGCATACTATAAGCAACACACTGCAATTAAATTTCCCTAGTGTTGTAGTAGAATTCACTTTGTATTTGCTTAGATCGATAGCTCTAATATTTAGCATTGTTTTGTATTGCTAGAGTTATCTTAGTTGGAAACAAAGAACACCAAACCACTCAGGGTGTGAGATTGGATGTTAGAAGGACTGGGACTTGTAAAACGCGCAGGGGTCAGTTCATAAAAGAGGAAGTTGGCTATCCGTGTCCCTTGGCACGTAAAACCCAAGTACCTATCCTCAGGGTTTTGAGGATAGCTTCCTGTTAAATCAAGCCGTGGACGTAGGAGTTGGTTATCTCCGAACCACGTTAAAAAGACTCTTGTGTGCTGATTTACATTCTTGTTCAGGATCATAACTGTCATCATACTAAACTGAACATTCTGCATTGATTTTATATTCAGGACTGAATCAATCATCCTTAATCTTAATACTGTGTACTCAGCCTTAACCACCAGTTTACTAAGCAAACTTAGAGAAAATGTTTTCAGAAACTAAAACGAGTAGAAACTAAGGGCTCACTTTCCGCACGTACTCTAGCTCACTGAGATAGTAGTCCAACTGACTAGCTTCCGCGCGGTCAGTAGGTTTGTTATCTCTACTGAGCTTCTGAGCACTTTACTCACACTCAGCTTATCTGACTCATTACTGAACGGTCCCTGCTGCCCCTGTGGACATTCTGCATACTGAGTAATTCAGGGAATCCTGACTGAGCGTGTTAGAGCATTTTTCAGAGTCTTTCAGAAAAATCTGACATCAGTGTATTCCCCCCATACACTGATTATACTCGTTTCGGGACCAACATATGGCTCCCGGTCATTATTTCCCATGTTTAAGATTCTCCTGTCCATTAATTAATCAAGCCACTGAACGCTTTAATTAATTTAACATCTTAACCTTGGAGTAAGGACGGCTCTTCTTTATCATCATACCGGAAACAAATTCCACTTGCAAGATTTAGTATGACGAATGTTTAGAACCCACCAAGGGGACTAATCATGCAAGACTCTCCAAACACACGTTCCTCTGTATTAATTCTTAGAAATTGTCATGTTCTCAAAGGTGTCACCCAAGATGCAATGTATTGAGTCTCATTGACTCTCTACCCATAACAAATTAGAGTGACACGCACAGATTACACAAAGTCCTATTTAAGGAACATAGGTTTAGAAATAAATGACCACTGAGGTCTAATTCTTCATCCCATAAATTACTACGGAAGAATTGCCTCTCTTTAGGTCCTCTTCAATGCATCATCATGCACTAGTGTAATCCCTTGGTCAAGATAAGCCAATCTGGGATCTACACATCAATCGTTTACCAATGGGTGTTCAAATCCCATCTAGGTTGTGAATTTAGTACTTGTTACAAGAAACTAATAATGAGATCTTGCTGTGAGTTATCCGGGGATCACCACATTTATCTATAGTGTAACTTGTACTATTATATTTGAACTGATTGCAATAAATAAATAACATTCATATTATCTAAAGCATAGTGATAAAAGATTTATTTCTGATAAAGCTCAAAGATTCAGTTTAGTTATACAAAGTAAAAGCATACTTTCTAGTGTAACTCTAAGAATCTCCCACTTATACTAAAAGTCTGCTTTTAAGTATATTACAGCATATCTATGTACTACACATGTCCTAATAATTTCTCCCACTTATACTCAAAGTAGATTGGCAACACACTTGACTTCCATTCCTTCCATATGTCTCTCGAATGTCGACAGAGGCAGACCCTTTGTGAAAGGATCAGCTAGGTTATCTTCCGTTGCGATCTTTGCCTCTTCTATGTCTCCTCTATTAACGATTTCTTGTATAAGATGGTATTTCCTTTCAATGTGTTTGCTGGCTTTGTGGGCTCTTGGTTCCCTTGAGTTTGCAACTGCTCCGGCATTGTCACAATAGATCGTGATGATGTCGGGCAAATCCGGAACTACATCCAAGTTCACTAAGAAGTTCTTGAGCCAAACCGCCTCTTTCGCCGCTTCACACGCAGCTACATATTCGGCTTCCATGGTAGAATCTGCGATGCATTTCTGCTTAACGCTTCTCCATGTCACGACTGTACCACCACGACAGAACTAACTACCCGAGGTAGATTTTCTGGAATCTAAGTCTGATTGGAAATCCGAGTCTGTGTAACCGACAGAGATTAGACTATCTGACTGATAAACCAACATTCTATCTCTTTCGATAGATGAATTCCATGCCTAAAAGGTACAAAACCTTCCTTGGAATTCTGCATGCGGAACCGTTTCAAAACAATGTCTATGTATGAAGCTTGCAATAAACCGTTCATTATTTTCCTGCGATCTCTAGTACTCTTGATCCCTAAGATATGACCGGCTTCCCCAAAGTTCTTCATATCAAACTGATTTGACAATCATACCCTCACGTCTAATAACACCGCCACATTATTTCCAATGAGCAAAATGTCGTCTACGCACAATATCAAGAATACCAAGACAGTTCCGAGATACTTCTTGTACACACAACTCACAAACTCATTTTGATCAAAACCATAAAATTTTATTACTTGATCAAAATATTGATTCCAAGCTCGTAATGCTTGCTAAAGTTCATAGATAGATCTCTTAAGCTTGCATACAAGGTGCTCTTGGCCCTTTTCAATAAAGTCTTCGGGTTGACGCATATAGATTTCTTCTTCAAGACATCCATTAAGGAAAGATGTCTTGACATCCATTTGTCAGATCTCAAAATCAAGATGTGCAGCTATCGCCAATAGAATATGGATGGACTTAAGCATGGCTACCGGCGAAAAGGTTTCCTCGTAATCGATCCCTTCTTTTTTAGTATATCCTTCCGCCACAAGTCTAGCTTTGAAGGTCTCAACCTTCCCGTCCGATCCTCATTTTCTCTTGTAGACCCACTTACATCCAATGTGTTTTACCCCATTGGGTGGCTCAACAAGCTCCCATACCTCATTTTTATCCATACAACCCATCTTGGCTTCCATTGTTGTTTGCCAAGAATCTGCATCCTTGTCTTGGAGTGCTTCGTCGTATGTCCATGGGTCTAGTTCATCTTCCCCGGGGAACAAGTCAGACGACTCTCCCATGAACATGAATCTCTTGGGTTGTCTCACAACCCTCCCACTACGACGAGGCTCCAGTTGGGTTGGTGTGTTGCATGGTACATCAACTTGTACTGTTGGTATAGGATTAGACATTTTTATCTCATCTAAGGTAATCTCACTTTTGGCTTTCTATTGTTCACATAGTCTTCTTCCAAGAACTTAGAATGCGTACAAATTATGATTCTCTGGTCCTTGGGACTATGGAGCATACCCCATTTCGTTCCTCTAGGGTATCGTACAAATAATCTCAATTCCGAACGAGGATCCAATTTTTCAGCTTCCTTATCCAACACATATGTCGGATACCCCCAGATTCTTATGTGCCTGAAACTAGGCTTACGCCCGGTCCACAATTCTGTAGGAGTTTTAGGAACCGATTTTGAAGGCACGAAGTTTAGAATGTGAGCCGTTGTTTCCAAAGCAGAGCCCTGACACGACTTGGGTAGCTCCGAATAACTCATGATGGATCTGATCATTTCTAAAAGAGTTCTATTTCTTCGTTCCACAACCCCATTTTGTTGAGGGGTACAGGGTGCGGTCAATTGGGATACAATCCCTTCTCTTGACAAGTAGGTCAAAAATTCATTGCTGAGGTATTCACCCCCACGATCCGATCGTATGAACTTGATACTCTTTCCCCTATGTTTCACGACCTCGGCTTTGAAATCTTTGAATTTATCTAAGGTTTCCGATTTGTGACGCAAAAGGTAAATGTACCAATTTCTTGAGTAATCATCCATAAATGTTACAAAATACTCAAAACTTCATCTAGCTTGAATCGATATTGGCCCACATACGTCTGTGTGAACGATTTCCAACACTTCACTAGTTCTATTCTCCTTGGCCCCGAAGGCCCTCTTAGTCATTTTCCACTCTAAACAAGATTCACACGTTAGAAACGGCTCAACATGGAGAGATTCCAATGAGCCATCCGCCAACAACCTTTGAATTCTTTTTAGATTAATATGACCAAGTCTTAGATGCCATAGAAGTGTTTCGTTCACGGTTGAAGAAAAACTTCTTTTCTTAGAAACAGTCGATGTGTTATAAGAAGCATTTAATAGTATAAAGTTTATTCACTAATGTTCCCGAACAGATGAACTCATCGTTTCGAAAAATAATAACTATATTATTAAAAGAAAATGAGTATCCATCAACGTACAATTTAGAACTGAAATTAAATTCTTTCTAAATGGGAACATAAAGAACATCTTTTAAAATTAAAACTCTATCTTTAAAAAATAGGTGCACGTCTCCCACTGCCACAGCCGCTACCCTCGTAGCATCGCCCAAAGTGATGAGGATCTCATTCGCACTAAGTTGACGGGTTTTCCGGAACTCCTGTAAAGTAAAACATACATAATCAGTGGCTCCCATATCCACTACCCACGAATTGGAAGCATACGTTGCTAAACAAGTTTCAACAACAAGTGCATGAGAATTACATTTCTTCCCGCCCTTCTTTGGCTTGGGACAGACCGTCCTCCAATGTCCTTTCTCACCGCAGTTGAAACACTTTCCTTTAGTAGCTTTCTTGACACCTCCCTCATTTGTTACCTTACTCTTAGCTTGGTTCGGGCCTTCTGTCTTTTTTTCTTCTTCTCACCTTTCGGTGCGGAAGAAGTCGGACCGCTTGCCACCAAGACTTGGGTTTGGTGTCCCATGAGTGTCTCCGCTGATACCAAAGCTTGCAAGAGTTGTGCCAACGTGAACTCTTGATTATTCATCATATAGTTCAACTGGAACTGCTCAAAGCTTTTCGGTAGAGAATGAAGAACGAAATCAACTTGCACTTTTGCATCGTATTCCGCTCCAAGTACCTCTAACTTGTTGAGGTAGCCCATCATTTTGAGAACTTGATCCCTTACGGGCGTTCCCTCCACCTATTTCAGCGATAACATGTCGCGCATGGTGAATTATCTAGCCGTACGATTCTGATGAGCGAACATTTCTTTAAGGTTTAGCATCATATCAGAAGCAAATTTCATGTCTTGGTATTGGTGTTACAAAACATCTGACATTGAAGCCAAGATGGTACACCTAGCCATTTCATTGAATTTCATCCACTCCCTATGATATTCCCTTTCGGCATTATCCGCATCATCCGTAGGCGTAGGGGGCTTTGGTGTGTCAAGGTCCCATTTGTGTTATTGTGCGGTAAGGACAATAAATAAGTGATGTTTCCAATCAACATAGTTTTCACCTTCCAATTTGTTATCTTTAAGTATTGTAAACAGTGGATTAAAAGGAGACGACATGCTGAACTGAAAAAAAACATACATTGCATTAATACATGCATCGATTCGCAAAGATTATCACAAATTTTGATCATGCCATATATTAAAATCTCAAAAAAAAATTATAGCATAAATCAGCCGATATCTTAAAACAGTTCACATAAGCCACGATGAGTGTGAATGTTTATGCAAACATATTTAAGCAAGTTACAAAAAAAATAGTTACACTCTTTTAATTTTATTAATTAATAGTCGGCCCACACTTGACCATATAAAATCGGTAGGGATTCCGATGGGGAGTAATGAAATGATAATTTTATACCTAAGTATTAACCATGATTAAATACAGGATTATTACTTCGTTTTGAATAAGCCACTCGATGGGAGGGTCAATACCGCCATTAATAATAATCCACAATCATCCTTTTGGGAATTTGTTCATGTGAACTTATCTTTTGGCCTATCCTATAGGGATAAAGGCGCTTGCAAATGCGTAGCCAAAAGACTTCACAAACAAATAAATCATGAAGGCCAAATAATTCAATTTTATTATCTCGAATAAAATACCGAATTATATTTAAAACATACTTAGTAATTTTTGGAGTTGAGATTTTTCATCAAGACATTCATGCAATCAAATATTTAATCAAATTAAATAAATAAAGCATGCATCAAAACAAATTAAACAAATTGGCACATTATATCCAATTGTCATGGTTTAATTTCTAGTTTTGACTACGAGATGTTGTAATCACCGTCCGTCTTCAAGCTTTATTGTCTGTCTCGATTAAGCTCCCACTCGATCGCAACAAAATTATAAATTTGTCATCGGGCTTTAAAATCTCCATCCTTCGTCTTCGATATCGATTACAATTTATTTATAAAATAGATAAATAAATCTATCTTCTAGACTAGTCTATTACATAAAAACATCCTAGTCTACCCGTGAATTTTCTCACGGGAAAAAATGATCCGAACGAATCGGTTTTAAAACCGCATCATCATACATGCATGCATGAAAAATATTAAATACCTTGACAATTGTATACCTGCAAAAAAGATCTAGCAATTCTACTATCCAATTTTCAAATTTAATATTAAACACTAAAATTACAATTTAACGTATAGAGCCCGAAACCAGCTTTGATACCAGTTGTTGGGGAATTACACGGGTCTATTCGGGTTATACGCTAATAACAAATTTAAGCCCACAATTAAAATAATGATTTAAACATAATTAAATCAAATAATTGTATACCCAACAACAGGCTTCACATGCAAAACATATGAATATATAAAATCACATAAAACCCTACACATGCGGAATTAAGGGATTTAATGAATTATACCTCTTGAAGAAAAGACAGTTTTTGAGACAAAATGCGTCCTTTTGATATGCTTTAGAGCCGAGTAGTATCAACAATAAACTTGAGCAACCAAAAGCCTTCTCAAGTATTCCCTCGTCCTTACTCATACACCCGGTGGGAGGCCACACGAATAATCACAACACAAGGAAAAAAATATTTTGTTGCCCACACCACTGTAATTTTTGAAAATTACAGCTTGGAATTAATAATGATGTATTATGTCTTGTTTCATCTCGTATTTATAATGAGAATTCAAGATCTTGAATATCTAATATTTCAAATCTTGATTATCATGAATATCAAATTTTCTAATCTTGATAATCTTGAATATTAAATATTCAATTCTTGATATTTTTTTGTAGTATAATATTTTTGAAAATTATCTATATATATTGAATTCAATGAGATCTTGATTTTATTAGATATTCTTGTATTCAAAATACATATTTATTTTCCATAAAATACCCTCATGAATTTTAATATATTATTTTAAAAAAATATATAAAACAATTGAGCCAAAATATTTATTTTATTTTAATCACCTTGTTAATTGTTGGACATTTAATTGAGCTACTTGAGGGGCCTTTAGGAGAATTAAGATTGAACAAGCTAATGGGCATTGAATTCTAACATTGAGCCCAATGTCATTCAACTCATTAACATTAATATCACTCCACTATAGGATTAATGTTGCACTATCCATCTTAACCCATATTACAATCATATGGCTCCCGGTCCCTATTTCCCGTGTTTAAGATTCTCTTGTCTGTTAATTAATCAAGCCACTGAATGCTTTAATTAATTTAACATCTTAAACTTGGAGTAAGGACAGCTCTTCTTTATCATCATATCGAAAATAAATTCCACTTGCAAGATTTAGTATGATGAACGTTTAGAGCCCACCAAGGGGACTAATCTCGCAAGACTCTCCAAACACACGTTCCTCTATATTAAATCTTAGCAACTGTCATGTTCTCAATGGTGTCGCCCAAGATGCAAAGTATTGAGTCTCATTGACTCTCTACTCATAACAAATTTGAGCTCCATGCATGGATTACACACAGTCCTATTTAAGGAACAGAGGTTTAGAAATAAATGATCACTGAGGTCCAATTCTTCATCCCATAAATCAGTATGGAAGAATTGCCTCTCTGTAACTCCTCTTCAACTCATCATCATGCACTAGTGTAATCCCTTAGTCAAGATAAGCCAATCTGGGATCTACACATCAACCGTTGACTAATGGGTGTTCAAATCCCATCTAGGTTGTGAATTTAGTACTTGTTATAAGACACTGATAATGTGATCTTGCTGTGACTTATCCGGGGATCACCACATTTATCTATAGTCTAACTTGTACTGTTATATTTGAATGGATTACAATAAACAAATAACATTCATATTATCTAAAGCACAGTGATAAAAGATTTATTTCAGTAAAGCTCAAAGATTCATTTTAGTTATACAAAGTAAAAGCATACTTTCTAGTATAACTCTAACATGTTTACCCTTCCCTGAGCCACTTACCTGATGAGCAATACCTTTGCCTTTGTTATGAGGCTTAGCAGTAACAAACACCATCTTAGGTTTTCTTCCGGAAGCAGAACTGGATAGACCTTGAGAGTCATCTGAGTTGAAACCCAACTGTTGGGAGAAATCCTAGCAGTCCCTGCCTTGGAGGCGAGCTGCGCTCAAGTCCACTCGTTCGCTCGATTAAAGACATAGTTGTGTGCCGCCCGTGGCGCTGAAGCTAGATATTGAGTTTAAAGGAATTGATTGTACTACTCATACCAACAAGGTGCATCTTCTTTTCTGGTGCCCATTGCGAAAGAACTCTAAAGTTAAGCGTGCTTGGCTTGGAGCAATTTCATGATGGGTGACCCCCTGGGAAGTTCTCAGGGTGATTGCGAGTGAGGACATAAGCACGCTAGAAAAGACCCGTGTTGGTTTGCGAGGATAGTACATCAGTTCTACTCAACGCAGCCGATCCTACAATTGGTATCAGAGCATAGGTCATGGGTTCGAGTCCCCCATGGTGCAAATAGTGGTATGTTTGGCTTCAAGTCAGGCTACTGCTAGGGGGGATTGTTGGGAGAAATCCTAGCAGTCCCTGCCTTGGAGGCGAGCTGCGCTCCAGTCCACTCGTTCGCTCAATTAAAGGCATAGTTGTGTGCCGCCCGTGGCGGTGAAGCTAGATATTGGGTTTAAAGGAATTGATTATACTACTCATACCAACAAGGTGCATCTTCTTTTCTGGTGTCCATTGTGAAAGAACTCTAAAGTTAAGCGTGCTTGGCTTGGAGCAATTTCATGATGGGTGACCCCCTGGGAAGTTCTCAGGGTTCGTGCGAGTGAGGATATAAGCACACTAGAAAAGACCCGTGTTGGTTTGCGAGGATAGTACATCAGTTCTACTCAATGCAGTCGATGCTACACCAACCCAACTTTAGCACCGTCAGTTCGCTGGGAGATCATATTTATTCTCTCAACCACTTGGGCTGATTGGTGTAATTTCTCCAGCTTCTCCGTCGGGTAATCATTTTTCTTTTTCAGGCTCTCAAGTTTAGTGAGGCAAATATTATGTGCATCCTGATATGCGACCAACTCAGCATCTAGCTTTACCAGATTCTCAGTAAAGGTGGTACTGAGAGCTCTTTCTCGGTCGACTTCATTCTGAACACTTTCAAGTTCATTTCGAACTCTCAAGTGTTCTTCGTTCAGTATAATCGATATCAGAGTGTCATCAGTGTCCCGAACCTTTACTGTTGCAGCAAGTTGAACATTCTCAACACTCAGTTTTGCGTTCAGCTCCACTATATGTTCATGAGTATCCTGCAGCTTCGAGAAGTCGGTCATGATTTGCTCTAAAGAGAGCTGAAGGTCGAATTCCCTTCCTGAGTCTGAGCTGGGCTCAGGTGTGTGTTTAGGAGAAGAGGCAAAAGAACATACCTCATCATCTTCCATGAGACAGATGTCATCATACTCCTCGTCGGAGAAGAGATTAGGGGATCAGCGTCCTGGGCCATCTGAATCTGAGGATTCCTTAGCAAGCATAGCTCTCCGATTTGACACCATTAGATCTCTTTTTGCTCTCCTATCTTCTCACTCACGAGCACTGAGCTCCGGACAGTCATACTGATAATGTCCGATCTTCTTGCAGTGATAGCATTGATCTGCATCACTAGCACCCGGTTTATCAGTATACCTCTTACCTTCAGGCTTCCTCCTGCTCCCTGAACTTCTTTCGTGTCTAGAGCTGGATCTTCTGGGATCCTGTTCATCTCTCCTTCTGGAGCTTCTTTCTTCTCTCCGGTGCTCAGGTTCATCACTTTCCCTCCTGGAGTCTGAGCCTCTCCTTTCTTCTCTCCTTGGGCTAGACCTCCTGGGGCTGGAGTATCTTCTCCTATCCCTGGAATAATTATAAAACTTTTTATACCTGCCAAAGCATGAATTGAGTTTTTCGAACCTCCACGCCATCAGGCTGTATTCCTCGGCTTCCTCATCCTTGCTCATCTCTCTCAAGGACTTAAATACATTCTCAGGCTCAGGAGTGGCTTTAAGAGCTAAGCTCTTTTCCTTCTCAAGCGTCCTCATCTCACTTGTGTCCTCACTGGCCTTATTTTTCTTCTTTTTCTTATCGAGGTCGAATTCTAGAGCCTTCAGCTCAGAGAAAAGATGAGTAGTAGAGACACTTGTAAGATCCTGAGTGTATTTCAACATGATAACCCCTGTATCCCATCTTTCAGGGAGATAGGTCAGGATTTTAGAGGACACCTCCCTCTTGGGAACCTCCTTCCCAAGGGTTGTGTTGGTCCCAAATAGACAAAGATAGGTGTATGGGGGGAATACACCTGTAAGTATAGATTTTTCGAAGATCAGTTTTACAGCAGACTTTTAAAAGCACAGGCTACCTATTGAGGTATCAATGGACTAAAAGGTCGCCTGATAAGTGGACTATGGTTTGATCCAGTTTTAGTTGTGTAGCGGATTATTTTTAAAATACTAGAAGTAGTTAACTCACACAAAGGCACAAAAGACACAGGGATTTATAGTGGTTCGAAGTTAAACTCTCCTACATCCACTTTTCCTGATTTAACAGGAGAATTCCTTAATCACATGAAGTCCTTGTTTTAGAGTGCCAAGGTGCACTGATCAAGAATAGCTCCTCTTGATCTCTAGGATTTTCACTGAGTCCTAGTCATCTCAGATTTCAGACTGAGTCACTCCTCAGCTTACTTTCTCTCAACTCACAGCCTTGAACCTATCTCAGTTTAAGGGTTTGAGTTCTCCAACTAAGGTTGAGATAACCCTTTACAATGATGAGCAATATCTAGATTAGGTTATCTCAGTGGGCTTCTAAGAATATTACAGTGTAAGCCTAGATACAAGGTTGAGCTCTAAACAATGTGAGCACTTGAGAAATTAGAGTGATTTCGAGTGCTTGAGAGTATGATGAACTTTAGAGAGCTTTCAGATTTTCAGTTGAGCTTGTTAGTTTCCCGTACTTAGTTTCTTCTTCAACTCTTGTATTTATAGACTAAAATTTGAAGAACTATCCGTTGGAGAGATAGTTTCAAATTTAAGCTATTTTGGTGTTCCAACGTTCTTCAGATTTTGGATGGTCAAATCTGTGTGTTAGGATATCTGTGTTAGATGTTTTGATGATATAAAACAAATCAGCTTGTAATAGGACCAACTGAACATGTTAGTCAGCTGATGAGTAGTTAGGATTAGATAGGTTCGAGTAAGGGGGAACCTACCTTGCTGCCTAGAAGATCCGAAGCTTTCATAGAAGAGAAGACCAGCTGAGACCTTGTGGACTTAGCCGATTTTAGAAGACAGAAGATTTAATCAGCTGACACTGGAGCATCGAAAGCAGATCATCAGAGAAGTTTACATCAGCCGATAAGCTGAAGAGCAGATCAGCTTATATCAGAAGATTAGCTGATCAGCTGAGAGCACGTCGCAGACAAGACAAGGACCATGGATAAAAGACTTATTCAGATGAAGTCAAGAAGACCAGCTGAGGTGCACACCAGCAGACTTGCACATCAGCTGAGGTCCAAGTATCAGCAGACTGATACACCAGCTGAGGAGACAGATCAGCTGAGGTCCTGTGCTCAGCCCAGATTCTTTGGAATCAATTTGAAGGGTTAACTTGCGATATAAAAGGAAGATTCCCAGAATAGAAGATCAATCAATCAAGGGGACAAACTTGATTAATTGAAGATCGCAAAGACTGACGAGAATCAAGAAGGAAATTCAATCAATCACAACGATTGATTGAATACGAGATTATAGGATCTCAGATTTCTAGTCCATTCCAACGGCTAGTTATTTGATCCTATAAATTAGAGTAATTGTGATAATTTCTGTATTGGATTCACACGCACATTAAGCTAGCCAATACTCTATCAGTTTTATCACTTACGCTAAAAAACACCATCCATACTTATCCTTTGTAAAAGCTTTGTAGAAGCTGTGAGAAGTCAATTGCGATTATAGCATTGACAAGTTGTAAAGAGAGTAGTACTCTCAAAACTGTGTAAGTAAGTTAGTAAGTTAGTTAGTGGAGAGCCCCTCAAGTCCAAGTTCGATTGAGGAGAGTGGATGTAGGACAGTTGGTCCGAACCACTATAAACCCCTGTGTCTCTTCGTATTTCTTTCTGTTCTTATCTGTGCACATCACTTAAAAACAAATTTTCATTAAAACGTTTCCGCACTATACACAGCGCACTATTTTCAAAATTCAGACTACCTCAAGTAATCTGCTAATTTTCTGAATAAATCAGTAAATTTGAAAAAGGTTTTTTGAATCCTTACAAGTCTATTCAACCTCCCCCCCCCCCCTTCTAGACTTGTTCAAGTGTATTCTTCCCCAAAACCTGCCTTTGGGACCAACAAGTGGTATCAGAGCTGTGTGTCCTAACGGCCACAGCTTGAGAAGCTTTTTGTGGTCACCTGGACAGATCCCTTAAAAAAAAATTTAAAAATCTGTGTGCTTTTTATCTGACCACTTGCAGATATGTCTTCCTACAAAAAGAGTGGATCCAAGACAAGGAAGTTGCCTGAATTCTCCATAGAGGATTATTTACTGGAAATTCAGGATGAAAAATCACCTTGGAGCCATTCATGATCGAATGTTAGATGTTCTGGAGGAAGGACCAATCAAGTTCTTCTGGGAAGGAATAAGTGATGGCAAGACTCCAGAAGCTGAAATTAGTGAAAGAAGGAAGACAGAAAAGAAGAAGAGTGAACTAAACGATGCTGAAAGAAAACTCTTCAACCTCGATCAAGTGGCCAGAACAGAAATCATTGAGACACTCTCCAAAGAATATATAGAGAAAATCAAGACGTGCAGAACCGCTAAGGAGATGTGGGAGAAACTCTCCTTGATGTGTGAAGGGACAGATCAAATCAAAGAGAACAAGCTTCAAGCTGTTCTACATACCTTTGACACATTTAAAATGAAAGCTGATGAAACCATTGATCAGCTAGATATGAGGCTGACAAACATACTGAATAAGGCAAGCTCCTAGGAAAGGATTACTCGGAGAAAGAGATTAATAACAAAATTCTGAGATCTCTTACTCCTAGATGGAGAGTGAAGGTGACAGTAATTAAAGAGACAAAGAATTTATCTGAGATGAGTCATCATACACTGCTATCTCATCTAAAAGCACATGAGTTCGACATCCAAGAAGAAGATCAAGAAGATGAGACTCCAACTTCATCAGCCACAAAGAATGTTGCATTCTCTGCTGCAGCTGATAGTCAAGAGAAATCCTCTACTTCAGAGGACATGAGCTTAAAGGAGCAACTTGCTTTATTGACCAAGAAGTTTGACAAGATGTCAAACAAGTTTCAGAAGTATAGATCTCATTGGAAGAAGAATAAGAGTGATTCTTCCAGAAGATACCAGAAGTCATCCGATGCCAGAAGACCATCAAATGAACAGGAGACCAGATATAAGTCTCCAGAGAGAAGGAGGGATCCAAGTCCCAGAAGAGGAGGAGATGGTGTTTGTTTCACTTGCAACAAGCCAGGACATCTCAGTTATGATTGTCCTCAACTTACCCCAAGGGAAAGAGAAGAAAAGAGGATCAAGAGAGATCGCAGGTTCGCTGATAAGAGAGCTCTGCTGGCAGAGGAGGAGAAGCAGGATATCATTTCATCCTCGTCCTCATCTAATTTTGAATCAGAGGATGATATTTGTCTTATGGCTAAGGTGGAAGAGGTAAATTCTCCTACCCCCTCTGATAGCTCATCTTGCTCCTCTACCTATTCTATGGAGTCAGATATACACAAGTTGCTATCTGATCTCCAATCCTCCTTAAAAGTTTGTTCTAAGCTGGAAGAGGAGAATGCAAGTCTGAAAGCTGAAGTTACAAGCTTGAGACAAGATCTGGAAAGTGCTAAACTACCAGTGATATCCTATGACTCACAAGCTAACAAGTCTGCTGACTTAATAGCAAAATGTGAAGAACAGGAGAAGCTGATAGAAAAGTTACTTTCTGAGAACACTGTCT
>JAPKLY010002724.1:0-22725 GCA_026898435.1 Prunella vulgaris | reverse complement strand
AAGTATTCCACTCTTATCTAAAGTTTCCATTCAAAAATATTTAGAGAAAAATTTTAGATATATGCATTTCGGATTAATCCAAGTTGCTATCAAACCTCTAGTTCACCTTGGGGTTGACGCTCCTGTTTATGTTGCCCTTAGAGACAATAGACTCATAAAATACAAAAATTCTTTACTTTCGATGATTCAAACTAATATTTGTAATGGGCCAATGTATTTCAATTGTGCTCCAAATTTTAGTGTTGATCTTACTGATCCTCATATACTTGACTCATTGGTACTAGATATTCATCTAAAAAATAACGAATTTAAAGATAATTGTAAAAATTTTGCAGTTATTTTTAGAATTTATTACAGAGTCTTGTCTTCTCAAATTAATCCAAAATTCATGTTTACTCCTACTGATAAAGATGAAACTGTCCTTTTACAAGTCGATGCTGATAGTCCTAGTACTTTTACTCCTAAAAGACTAAAATGGAATGAAATAACAATACCAGACGAATTTATTATTCAAGCACCGCAAATCCCTCGGAATATTACTAAAAGAAATATTTCCGAAATACATGAAGATTCTGAAGGAAAAATACTCATAAGATTTAACTCTTTTAGAGAACCAAGTTCCAAAATAAAAATACAAGAAATTGATTCTAGGCAATCCTTTTCTGATAATTCCAGTCGTATTAATAGCTATTTTCAAAGTGCTAATGCTTCTTCGTCAAATATTTTTAATAATACGAATGTCAATTACAAAAGCCCTTTACCTGAAACAAACTTGCAAAACAATGAAGAACCTTTTACAGGTTCTCCTACTCATTCTCAAATGGCTGGTATTAACGTCATTGAGGTTTTCGAATTTATTCCAAATTTTAAATATCTTGATAAGGAATTTAATGATCCCGATGATCAAGAAAGAAGAAATTGGTATTTAAAACTTGATAAACCTATTCGAGATAAACTTTATAAAGAATGGTTAAAAGATCTTCAAATGTACAAGTTTAATTTTCCTATTCTAAACTGGTTTGACACCTTTTGCCAAATTGAAAATATAAAAGATGTTTATTCCTTAGATCAAATTAATGTTCAAACAAGTCTTTATAAAAAATGGGAATTAATATATGGTACTAATATTACTGCTATTCACCCCCCGTTACAAAGTATTAATATTCATATCGATGATGAGAAGGTTTTAGCTTCTCCTTTCAAAACTGGTAGGACAGGTTCCGATCCTCCAACTATGTCTGATATTAGAAAAATTCATGAACAAAATAATTTTTCAAACCAAATTCTTCATACCATTGCTAATCAAATTGATACTTTGTCTAATAAGCTTGATTCCAAAGTTCACATTACTCAAGCCTCTAGTTCTGGAACTAAAGACATTCATAATTCCAGTTCCGGAAAATTTCCCAGTAATATATCAACTCCCCATTTTAAAACTATTAATATACCTGACAATATTGAGAAAAAACTTAAGACTAAGTTAATCACTAATGAAGGAATTGTCAGTAAAATTAACAATCAACTATCGTCCATTGTTTCGTCTTCAAAGAACCATATTGGGTGTCTCGACAGAGATATTGATGCTCTTAACGAATCTGATGACCCCACTATCAATAGAATTAGATATAATACTGGTTTTAAAAATCATTACAATAGACCTACTCCTCCCGATATTCAATATGAAGAACCTCAATCCAAAACTACTAAGTTTGATGGAACTTCCATGATTAAATGGAATATCGATGGAAAATCCGAAAGCGAAATTATAAACACTTTACAAGAAATGGGTATGGCTAGCCTTGCCTTTGGCATCAAGTCAAACCTTACTCAAGAACAAACTGCTCAAATTTTGATTTCTGGATTTACTGGCCAATTAAAACATTGGTGGGATAATTCCATTAGTGATCATAATAAGCAACTTATTTTTGACCACACTACTAGCACAGTTGCAGATGATGGATCCTTGATCCTTAAATCTGACGCATCTGATTATCTCATCATCACTATTGCGATGTATTTTATAGGGAACCCTAGAGAAGAAGAAGAATCCAATAAACTTATTTTATCAAACTTATCTTGTCCCACCCTATCTGACTACAGATGGTACAAAGATGTTTTTCTTACCTATGTTCTAAGAAGGGTTGATTGTGAAGCTCCCTACTGGAAAGAAAGATTCATAGCAGGATTACCAAAGTTATTTGGAATGAGAATTCATCAAAAACTAAAAGAAGTTTGCGACGATAATATCGTCAATTTTCATGAAATTACATATGGTCAACTTTTTACCTTTATAAAAAAAGAAGGATTATCTTTATGTTCCGAACTCAAGATACAAAAGAAATATGGTAAAGAAAAATCCTCCTATAAAAAAGAAATTGGAATCTTCTGTGAAGCCTTCGGTATGCAGAAGATACAAGCACCTTCTTCTAAAAGAAAGAAATTCAAAAAATCTTCCAAACCTTATAAAAAGAAATTTTCTCAAAAGGATGATTCCTTTAAACATAATAAAAAGAAATTTAAAGGCTTTAAAAGGAAACAAGACTATCAACCTACTTGCTATAAATGTCATAAAAAGGGTCATAAGGCCGATGTCTGTCCCCTTAAGAAAAAGATCGATGAAATTTTCAAAAATGACGAAGATCTTAAAAATAAAATTTCTGCCATTTTAATATCAAATACCTCAGAAGACTCCTCTAATGAAGAAGAATTTAATACTGATGAATTTGATTTTGATACTCAATCCTCTTCTAGTAGTGATAATGATTCTTGTCAACAAGGATTTTGTCCTTTATCCGTTAATGTCATCACTGACGATATCTCAGAACAAGAACTCCTTTTTGATTTAATCGAAAAGGTTCCCAACCCAGAAGATAGAAAGAATTACTTACTAAGATTGAAAGAACTTGTTTTATCCAAAGAAAAATTTAACAAAAAATTAAAAGGACCAATCGATAATTTTGAGCCTTTTAGTATCACTAAGCTTCTTAAACAAGTACCTTCCTCTTCTTTATCTAATCCCAATACCATTTCCACTAATGATTTAAAAAGGGAGATTAATAATCTTAAGATTGAAATCAATAATCTACAAAAGGAAGTTACTAGCTTACATACCAAAGATCTTGAGATCGAAACTAAGCTTTCGATAATAAAATACGATACCCTTAATGAAGAAATAACGGAAGACCCCAAACTTGATGACTCCAGTACTTCTAAAATAGAAGATAATTTAACTAAACTAGCCATTGAAAGTATCTCTTATCAAAAATGGTATTCTGTTATTACCCTTGTTATTGAAGATTTTTGTATCAATATCCCCTGCCTTATTGACAGTGGAGCTGATCAAAACTGCATCAGAGAGGGATTAATCCCTTCGAAATACTATGAAAAAACCAATGAAAGACTTTTAACTGCCAATGCTACTTCCTTACACATAGAATATAAACTCTCTAATTCTCATATTTGTAATGAAGGATACTGCTTTAAAACTCCTTTCATTCTTATCAAAAATTTAAATCAAAATGTTATTTTAGGAAACCCCTTTCTTACTACTATTTATCCCTTCCATGTTAATGGAGAAGGTATCAGCACTCTCATAATGGGAAAAGAAATAAAATTCAAATTTTTAAACCCTATTAAAGATAGAGAAATTACTCTATTACAAGAACATTCTATTTATAAGCAAATCAATTTTATTCAAAACAAAAAAATGCATATAAAAACTCTTAAAGAAGAGATCTCTTATTTAAAAATTGAAGAAGATTTAAAAAATGAATCCTTACAAAAACAGATTGTTGATTTAGAAGAAAGACTCAAATCAGAAATTTGTTCTGATCTTCCTAATGCCTTTTGGGAAAGAAAGAATCATATGATTTCTCTTCCCTATATAGAGAATTTTAATGAGAAAAATATACCTACTAAAGCTAGGCCTATTCAAATGAATCATGAATTACTTGATATATGCAAGAAAGAAATTGATTCACTTTTACTCAAAAAACTCATTAGACCCTCTAAATCCCCTTGGAGTTGTGCAGCCTTTTACGTCAATAATCAGGCAGAAAAGGAAAGAGGGGTACCCAGGCTTGTTATCAATTACAAGCCACTTAATGAAGTACTCAAATGGATTAGATACCCAATCCCTAACAAAAGAGATCTTATCAACAGATTACAAAATGCTCAGATATTTTCTAAGTTTGATTTAAAGTCTGGATTCTGGCAAATCCAGTTACTCGAACAAGATAAATATAAAACAGCATTTACTGTCCCTTTCGGACATTTCGAATGGAATGTTATGCCATTCGGACTAAAAAATGCTCCCTCCGAATTTCAAAATATTATGAATGATATTTTTAACAATTATTCTGATTTTTCCATCTGTTATATTGATGACGTACTCATATACTCTCAAAACATTGATCAACATTTCAAACACTTGAAAATATTTCTTCAAGTTATAAAAAGAAATGGTTTAGCCATATCGGCTCCTAAAATCAAACTTTTTCAAACAAAAATTAGATTTCTCGGACATGATATATTTAGAGGAACTATAAAACCTATTACTAGGGCAATTGAATTTGCTGATAAATTTCCCGACATTATTAAAGAAAAAACTCAATTACAAAGATTTCTTGGATGTCTTAATTACATCTCTGATTTTTTCCCAAAATTAAGAATGATCTGTAAGCCTTTATTCCAAAGACTTAAGAAAAATCCTCCACCATGGACTGATATTCATACTCAAATTGTTAGAGAAGTTAAAAAACAAGTTAAATCTTTACCTTGCTTAGGTATTCCTAAACCAGATGCGTTTATGATAATTGAGACAGATGCATCTGAATTCGGTTTTGGGGGGATATTGAAGCAGGTTATCAAACTTAATTCAGATGACAAATCTGACTCAAAAGAGCAACTGGTTCGATTTCATTCTGGAAGTTGGACTGGTCCCCAATTAAATTACTCCACCATAAAAAAAAGAAATTCTATCCATTGTTTTATGCATCTCCAAATTCCAAAGCGACATTTTTAATAAAAAATTCCTCCTTAGAATAGATTGCAAATCTGCTAAAGAGATTTTACAAAAAGATGTCAAAAACATTGTTTCTAAACAAATATTTGCTAGATGGCAAGCCATTTTATCAAGTTTTGATTTCGATATAGAATATATTAAAGGAGAAAATAATTGTCTCCCAGATTTTCTAACCAGAGAATTCTTGCAGGATTCGAAGAATGCAGAGACCTAGGTCTACTACTCCTGGTTACTATACTCAAAGGGCAATCACTCAAATGAATACTACCAACCAGTTTTCATCTCTTGATGATTTCCCTACTCAAACTTTTGCTGGAGCCGTCACTCAACCATCGCCAGCATTTCCCATTCAACCTAATCCTGAGGTTATTCCCCTCAGAAATGGATATTTCCTCAAACCTGAAGTTGAACATATTACTCCTACTACCCTTACTATCCTCGGAAATCTTACCAAGCTCAATGAAATTACTCAAAATATTTTTCCTCCAAGATGCCAATGGTTTACTGATAATCCCTTAAAAACTCAAGAATTCTATGAGTTCATTTTAGTTGACTCTGGTTCTGCAGAGATATCCCATACTTATCATCCTGAGGATACTAGGAAAATTTCCTATTCAAAATGCATTATAAAAAGGGTTTTTAAATTCAATGACTGGGACAAACCCTATGAATTCAAAGCTTTATCTCAAAATTACAATCCAAAAGGTTATAATTACCCGGATTACAAGAATGCCTGGTTCAGAGCATTTCTTATGAGGTCCTTTGACCACTCATGGTTTTTTACTTTTAAAACTGATTTTGTAAAAAATTCATTCCCTATTTGGTTTACTGAATGGTGGCGTCTCTTTGGACCCATCACTGAAATTTTACCCTCTTCTATCAAACTTGCCCAACAGCAATTTATTTACAGGTCCAAGGAAGAGCCATTCCGAAAGCACCTCATGTTCTTTGCTGAATTCAAAGTACCATGGATACTTTGTTGGAACTATTCTTTCAAACAATTTTATCCAAAACCTTACAGTATTTCTATTGTAAGAGAATTCAAGGTCAAATGGTGGACCAATTTTTCTGACAAATATTGTGATAGTAATGTTGTCTGCAGGTTTTTTGACACGGGAGAAAAACCCAAATGGGAAAAGGAGTTTTCCCCTAGTCAGAAATCTCCTTCTCAAAGACCTACTACTCATACACCAAAATCCTTACCTTCTCCTACTACTCATGGCTTCGATATCTGTTTCGGACCACCTCCTACTCCCAGTAAACAGATTAAAGCATCGTCTTCCTCCTCAAAAACAAAGTCTCAAACGTCTAAGAACAAAGCCAAAGCCAAAGCCAAAGAAGTTTCTTCTGATTCAGAACTTGATGAAGATGATCTTAAGCTTTTCAAAATCTTAACCAAACAATTTATCAAGGCCAAGAAAAAATCCAAATCAGAAAACGAACTTATGGACTCAGAGCCAGCTAGTTCTGATCATGATTACGATGATACCTTTGGCGGCCCCTGTGCTCAAGATCCTTATCTTTGAGGATTTATCTATACATTATTAAACAGGAACATCAACGATTTCAGATAAATGAACGATTTAGTGATATCTGAAAAGCCTGTTTTTACTCAAGACATTTTTACAGGAATATCAATATTTCAGATAAACGAGCGTATTGCGATATCTGAAATACCTGTTCTTACTCAAAAGAAATCAATTAAACAAATACAGGAATATCAATATTTTAAATAAATGAGCGTAATGCGATATTTAAAATACCTGTATTCTACTCAAATACTCAAACAGGTACTCAATCATGATGGCCGACACCTCTCCGCGACTTTCGGCAAAGGCGTGCCAAATTAGTCAAAAGACACTGCGTCAGCAATGATGTCATACTCCATGATGGCCGACACCTCTCCGCAACTTTCGGTAAAGGCGTGCCATATAAGTCAAAAGATACTGAGTCAGCAATGACGTCACACTCCACTCCGCAACAGTGCCTCGTCCTGATTGGCGGAATTCAAAATTTTATTTTGCTTTGTAATTACCTTTCAAGTCCAACCTGTCTATATAAGGACTTGCGTTTCATTTTATTAAGCACGCTGATTTCAGCCCCCTCTATCTCTCTCTATCCCTCTCAACAATTCCGTGAATCGCGATTGTTGCTTATGTGAAACCTTAGCCATACTTATATCTATATTTGTAAGATAACTTGTTATTATATAAACTTGTTGTTATATAAACTTGATATGTTAAAACATTTTATTCCGCACTCATTTTACACTCTGTACACAATTTGCACTCAATTTGCACGATCCTTACATCCTGGTATCAGAGCCAGTTAGTGGTACTATTCAAAGAAATTTAACCTTTTACCTATACTATCCTGAGTTTTATTTTCACTGTGTGTTATACATATAGTTTTTAATCTTGTCTGAAGTGTGCGTTGGTAAGCCTTGTGTGGTGTTCCAGGCAGTGTTCCAGTACAAGTCAATCACTTGATTAATTTTCTATATATGTTTCTACACATTAATAATAAGACTCATGACGTCTAGATTAAAGGCCATGATTTCTAAGAATAGAACTACTCATAACTCTGGTATTGTGTGTAGCCGTGACATCACCATGCCTACAAACTATTCCAATTGGACTATTCCTAATCAACCTATTAATTCTCTTTATCAAATTGGTTTACTTGATTATAAAGTCGCTTATTCTATTAAAACTCATGAAGAGACTATCTCTCTACAAAATGAGTTTGAAAGTATTCCACTCTTATCTAAAGTTTCCATTCAAAAATATTTAGAGATCCTAAAAACCCTAAATTGGAAAAAATGATCATCAAAGTTAAAATGTGTTATTTTGAGTAATTTAGCATGGAATAATGAGTAAAATGAGCAACGTAGGGTTGGTTTGTAGTTTCGAAACTTATAAAACCTTTGAAATCCTAAAAACCTTAAAATTGGAAAAAGTGATCATCGAAGGTAAAATGTGTTATTTTGAGTAATTTAGCACATAATAATGAGTAAAATGAGCAAAGTAGGATTGGTTAGTAGTTTCGAAACTTATAAAACCTTAGAAATCCTAAAAATCTTAAAATTGGAAAAAAATGATCATCAAAGTTAGAATGTGTTATTTTGAGTAATATAGCATGGAATAATGAGTAAAATGAGCAAAGTTGGGTTTATTTGTAATTTCGAAAATTATAAAACCTTAGAAATCCTAAAAATTCTAAAATTGGAAAAAAACGATCATCAATGTTAAAATGTTTTATTTTGAGTAATTTAGCACGGAAAAATGAGTAAAATGGGCAAAGTAGGGTTGGTTTGTATTTTCGAAACTTATAAAACAATAAAAATCCTAAAAATCCTAAAATTGGGAAAAATGATCAACAAAGTTAAAATGTGTTAATTTTGGAGTACCGTCAATGTTTAACTCTGAAGTAAATAGAAACATATAACTGATTCCTAGAAACATCAATGTTTAAAAAAAGAACATACATTAATAATAACACATACAAATTATTATTGGTATTATTAGAGATAATGATTGGTTATTATTTTCCTAATCATAACTAATTCAAACTTAGTTGAAGGGGGTTTTAAAACAGTATCCTTCATTGCAAATATGAGACTTGGAGAGTTTATACTCTATGTGTAAAGAGGTAGCATTTGCTGCTAAAAGTCTTTCATTAGTTTTCTCGTAATATTTAGAAGGGATTAGTCCTTCCCTGATACAATTTTGATGTGCACCACTGTCAATCAAATAGGTGATGTTGATACTGAAGTCATCCACGACTAGGGTGATAACAGAATACCATTTTTGATAAGAAATACTTTCGATGGATAATCTAGGTATATCTTCTTGATCTTTGGACGTACTGGGGTCGTCCAGGTTATCCGTTGTTTTTTGAATAAGAGTATCATGCTTAACTAATGAAAGCTTAGTTTCAATTTCAAGATCTTTTGTATGTAAATTGGTAATCTCCTTTTGAAGGTTATTAATATCAATTTTGAGATTGTTAATTTCTCTTTTCAGATCATTAGTAGAGATAAGGTTATTATTGGATAATGAAGAGACATAACTTAGGATTTTAAACACATAACCAATAATACCAATAATTAATAGATAATGATTATTATTTTGATAAGGTTATTATTTTGATAGGGAATAACACATAACACATACAAATTATTAGAGATAATGATTGGTTATTATTTTCAAAGCGTTGTTGGGTCTTCCTCGAATGTTTTTAATAATACGAACGTTAATTTCAAAAGTCCTTTACCCGAAACTAATTTTCAAAACTTGATAAACCTATTCGTGATAAACTTCATGAAGAATGGTTAAAAGATCTTCAAATGTATAAGTTTAATTTTCCTATTCTAAACTGGTTTGACACCTTTTGTCAAATTGAAAATATAAAAGATGTTTATACATTAGATCAAATCAATGTTCAGACAAGTCTTTACAAAAAATGGGAACTAGCTGATGGTACTAACATCACTGCTATTCACCCACCTTTACAAAGTATTAACATTCAAATCAACGATGAGAAAGTTTTGGCTTCTCCATTCAAGACTGGTAGGACAGGATCTGATCCTCCTACTATGACCGATATTAGAAAAATTCATGAACAAAATAACTTTTCAAATTAAATTTTGCATACTATTGCTAATCAAGTTGACACTTTGTCCAATAAACTTGATGCAAAATTGCATGTTACTCAAGCTTCTAGTTCTGGTACTAAGGATACTCAGAATTCCAGCTCTGGGAAATTTCCCAGTAATATATCAACTCCTCATTTTAAAGCTATCAGCATACCTGGTAATATTGAGAAAGAACTCAAAACCAAATTAATTACCAATGAAAGCATTGTTAGTAAAATTAACAATCAACTTTCTTTCCTTGTCTCTTCTTCAAAAAATCATGTTGGCTGTCTTGACAATGATATCAACGCTCTTGAACAGTCTGATAATGATGAACCCACTATCAATAGAGTTAGGTATAATACTGGATTTAAAAATCATTACAGTAGACCCACTCCTCCTGATATTCAATTTGAAGAACCACAAACTAAGACTACTAAATTTGATGGTACTTCCATGGTTAAATGGAATATAGATGGAAAATCTGAAAGTGAAATTATCAACACTTTGCAAGAAATGGGGATGGCCAGTATTGCATTCGGTATTAAGTCAAACCTTACTAAAAAACAAACTGCTCAGATTTTGATCTCTGGCTTTACTGGTCAGCTAAAACATTGGTGGGATAACTCTATCAGCAATGATAGTAAACAACTTATTTTTGATCATACTACTGATATTGTTGCAGACGATGGATCTTTGATCCTTAAATCTGACGCTGCAGATTATCTTATCATTACTATAGCCATGTATTTTATTGGTAACCCTAGAGAAGAAGAAGAATCTAATAAACTGATTTTATCAAACTTAACTTGCCCCACTTTATCAGATTATAGGTGGTATAAAGATGTTTTTCTCACTTATGTTTTAAGAAGAGTCGACTGTGAAGCTCCCTATTGGAAGGAGAGATTCATAGCTGGTTTACCAAAACTTTTTGGATTAAGAATCCATCAAAAATTAAAAGAAGTTTGTGATGACGGTATTGTTAATTTCCATGAAATAACATACGGTCAATTATTTGCTTTTATCAAAAAAGAAGGATTATCTTTATGTTCGGAACTCAAAACACAAAATAAATATGGAAAAGAAAAGTCTTCTTATAAAAAGGAAATTGGATCCTTCTGTGAAGCCTTCGGAATGCAGAAGATACAAGCACCCTCTTCTAAAAGAAAGAAATACAAAAAATCTTCCAAACCTTATAAGAAGAAATTTTCTCAAAAGGATGATTCCTTTAAACATAATAAAAAGAAATTTAAAGGCTTTAAAAAGAAGCAAGATTATCAAGTTACTTGTTACAAATGTCATAAGAAGGGCCATAAGGCCGATACCTGTCCCCTTAAAAAGAAAATAGATGAGATTTTTAAAGAAGACGAAAATCTTAAGAATAAAATCTCTGCTCTTTTAATCTCAAATACCTCTGAAGACTCTTCTAATGAAGATTTTAATACTGATGAATTTGAGTTCAATACTCAAACCTCTTCTAGCGAAGATGATGATCCTTGTCAACAAGGATTTTGTCCTCTTTCTATTAACGTCATTACTGATGATATTACCGAACAAGAACTTTTATTCGATTTAATCGAAAAGGTTCCTAATCCTGAAGATAGAAAAAATTATCTAATAAGATTAAAAGATCTCGTTTTATCTAAAGAAACGAGCAAAAGATTAAACAAATCGATAGATAACTTCGAACCGTTTAGTATTACTAAACTCCTTAAACAAGTGCCTTCCTCTTCATTATCCAATAATAACCTTATTTCTACTAATGATCTGAAAAGAGAAATTAACAATCTCAAAGTAGATATTAATAACCTTCAAAAGGAGATTACCAACTTACATACAAAAGATCTTGAAATAGAAACTAAACTTTCA
Organism: Prunella vulgaris; assembly: GCA_026898435.1. Classification (NCBI taxonomy): domain Eukaryota; kingdom Viridiplantae; phylum Streptophyta; class Magnoliopsida; order Lamiales; family Lamiaceae; genus Prunella; species Prunella vulgaris. Next base: position 11,197 of record JAPKLY010002724.1, on the reverse strand, counting down.
TTAATTAAGCATAATACTCTTATTCAAAAAACAACGAATAACTTAGAAGATTCCAGTTCGTCCAAAGATCAGGAAGATATGCCTGAATTATCCATCGAAAGTATTTCTTATCAAAAGTGGTATTCTGTTATCACCCTAGTTGTGGATGACTTCAGTATCAATATCACCTGTTTAATTGACAGTGGTGCAGATCAAAATTGTATCAGAGAAGGACTAATCCCTTCCAAATATTACGAAAAAACTAATGAAAGACTTTTAGCCGCAAATGCTACCTCTTTACACATAGAGTATAAACTCTCCAAGTCTCATATTTGCAATGAAGGATACTGTTTTAAAACCCCCTTCATCCTTATCAAAAATCTTAATCAAAATGTTATTCTTGGAAACCCCTTTCTCACTACAATTTATCCTTTCTATGTCAATGGAAAAGGTATCAGTACTAATATTATGGGAAAAGAAATAAAATTCAATTTTTTAAACCCAATCAAAGACAGAGAAATTACTCTATTACAAGAACATTCTATTCATAAGCAAGTTAATCTTATCCAAAACAAGAAAATACATATTAAAACCCTTAAAGAGGAAATTTCCTACTTAAAGATAGAAGAAGATTTAAAGAACCAATATTTACAAAAGAAAATTACTGATTTAGAAAAAACCTTTAAATCAGAAATATGTTCTGATCTACCCAACGCCTTTTGGGAAAGGAAACATCACACAATTTCTCTTCCTTATATTGACAGTTTTAATGAGAAAAATATACCTACCAAGGCCAGGCCTATTCAAATGAATCATGAATTACTTGATATTTGTAAAAAAGAAGTTAATTCACTTTTATCCAAAAAACTCATTAAACCCTCTAAGTCCCCTTGGAGTTGTGCAGCTTTCTATGTTAACAACCAAGCTGAGAAAGAAAGAGGGATACCCAGACTAGTTATTAACTACAAACCACTCAATGAAGTCCTCAAATGGATTAGGTATCCTATTCCTAACAAAAGAGATCTAATCAATAGATTACAAAATGCCCAAATATTCTCCAAATTTGATTTAAAATCTGGATTTTGGCAAATCCAATTAAATGAGAAAGATAGATACAAAACAGCATTTACAGTTCCCTTCGGACACTTCGAATGGAATGTAATGCCATTCGGACTAAAAAATGCTCCATCAGAATTCCAAAATATTATGAATGACATCTTCAATAACTATTCTGATTTCTCTATCTGTTATATTGACGATGTACTCATTTACTCTCAAAATATTGATCAACATTTCAAACACTTAAAAATATTTCTTCAAGTAGTCAAAAGAAACGGTTTGGCCATATCGGCTCCCAAGATCAAACTCTTTCAAACAAAAATTAGATTTCTTGGACATAATATATACCAAGGAACCATCAAACCTATTAATCGTGCAATTGAGTTTGCCGATAAGTTTCCCGATGTTATCAAAGAATAAACTCAATTACAACGATTTCTTGGATGTCTTAACTACATCTCTGACTTCTTTCCAAAATTAAGAATTATTTGCAAACCTCTATTTCAAAGACTTAAGAAAAATCCTCCTCCATGGACTGAAAGTCATACTCAAATCATTCGAGAAATTAAGAAACAAGTAAAATCCCTACCTTGTTTGGGAATCCCTAAACCAGATGCATTCATGATTATTGAAACTGATGCATCTGAACTCGGTTTTGGGGGGGTATTAAAGCAGGTTATCAAACTTAGTTCAGATGACATAACTAATTCAAAAAAACAACTAGTTCGATTTCATTCTGGAAGTTGGACTGGTCCTCAATTAAATTACTCAACCATTAAAAAAGAAATTTTATCCATTGTTTTATGCATCTCTAAATTTCAAAGTGATATTTTTAACAAGAAATTTCTCCTTAGGATTGATTGCAAATCAGCCAAAGAGATTTTACAAAAAGATGTAAAAAATATTGTTTCTAAACAAATCTTTGCCAGATGGCAAGCCATTCTATCAAGCTTTGATTTCGATATCGAATATATAAAAGGTGAAAATAATTGCTTGCCTGATTTTCTAACCAGAGAATTCTTGCAGGACTCAAAGGATGCAGCGACCTAGGTCTACCACACCTGGGTATTATACTCAAAGGGCAGTTACTCAAAATGCATTATTAAAAGGATTTTAAAACTTAGTGACTGGGGTAACCCCTATCAAACTAAGGTTTTTTCTCAAAGATATATTCCTAAAGAGTATAATTACCAAGATTACAAAAATGCATGGTTCAGGGCATTTTTATTAAGATCCTTTAATCATTCATGGTTCTTCACATTCAAAGCCGATTTTGTTAAAAATCTATTTCCAATTTGGTTCACTGAATGGTGGCGCATATTTGGCCCCATTACAGAGATTCTACCATCTTCTATCAAGATTGCTCAGCAACAATTTATCAATAGGTCTAAGGAAGAACCCTTCCGAAAACACCAAATATTTTTGCTGAATTCAAGGTACCCTGGATTCTTTGTTGGAATTACTCATTCAAACAATATTTTCCAAAACCTTACAGTATTTCTATTGTAAGAGAATTCAAGGTCAAATGGTGGACCAACTATTCTGAAAAATATTGCGATACTAATGTTGTCTGCAGGTTTTTGATACTGGAGAGAAACCTAGATGGGAGAAAGAACTCTCTCCCAGCAAAAAATCTCCTTCTCAAAAATCCCTTACCCAAAAAAAAAAAAAAACAAAGACTCTACCTTCACCTACCACTCATGGGTTTGATATTTGCTTCGGACCACCCCCTACTCCAAATAAACAAGTTAAAACATCCTCTTCCTCATCAAAGTCCAAACCCAAATCTTCCAAAGGAAAAACCCAAAATCAAAGAAGCATCATCTGATTCAGAGCTTGATGACAATGATCTAAAGCTCTTCAAAGCCTTAACCAAACAGTTTATCAAAGCTAACAGCCTTAACCAAACAGTTTATCAAAGCTAAAAAGATGTCCGAATCCGAAAATGAGCCTATTGGCTCAGAACCCGCCAGTTCGGACCATGACCATGATGACCTTTTCGAAGGACCTTGTGCTCAGAATCCTTTTCTTTAAAAAGGATTTACTCAAAGAATTTTGAACAGGAACATTAATATTTTAGACAGATGAGCGAATAGCGATGTCTAAAATACCTGTTTTACTCAAGATATTTATGTCAATTATACAAATTATAGGAACATCAATATTTTAGATAAATGAGCGTATTGCGATATCTAAACTACCTGTTTTACTCAAATAAAAATACAGGAATATTAATATTTTAACTAAATGAGCGAAATGTGATAGTTAAAATACCTGTACCCTACTCAAATAATTATCAGGTACACTATCAAGACATGTGGTGGACACCTTTCCGCAAAATACTCCACCGGCCGACACCTCTCCGCGAATCACGGAAAAGCAGGGCCAAATTAGTCAAAAGGCGATACGTCAGTCATGACGTCACCTCCCACTCATCAACAGTACCGTCTTCTGATTGGCGGATTCCAAATTTATTCAAGACAATGTAATTTGTTTTCATGCCCAATGTCTATATAAGGGCAATTCATTTTCATTATCAACCACGCTGAATACAGCCCCTTCTCTCTCTCTCTATCCCTCTCAACGATTCCGGTGTATCACCATCGTTGCTTAACTTGAAACCCTAGCCATAAGTGTTTACACTTGCTTATCATTTATATTCATATCTGTAAGATTTTACTCATGTTTGATTGTTAATATTGTTAATATCAATAAAGTTTTTAAATTTCCGCTATTACTCTGAATTTTTATCAATTTCGAAAGGATCCAGCTCTCCCTGGTATCAGAGCCATTGTTGTGGTACTATTCATAGAAAATTTGACCTTTTATCTATACTTTCTGAGTTCTATTATTACTGTGTGCTACGCATATAGTAATTAATCTTGTATTAATTGTGCGTTGGAATCTAGGCGTAAGTTCATTGGATTACCCGTGGAAGGGCGTACCAGGCAGCATACCAGTACAATTGAACCACTCGATTAATTTTCTATATTTGTCTCTACACATTAATAAATGCACTCACGACGTCTAGATTCAAAGCCATGATTTCTAAGAATAGAACTACTCATAACTCTGGTATAGTGTGTAGCCGTGAAATCACTATGCCTATAAACTATTCCAATTGGACTATTCCTAATCAACCTATTAATTCACTTTATCAAATTGGATTACTTGATTTTAAAGTAGCTTACTCTGTAAAAACTCATGAAGAGACTATTTCTCTTCAAAATGAATTTGAAAGTATTCCTCTTTTATCTAAAGTAACTATTCAAAAGTATTTAGAAAAGAATTTTAGATATATGCACTTTGGATTAATCCAAGTTGCTATCAAACCTTTAGTTCACTTAGGTGTGGACGCCCCTGTTTATGTTGCCCTTAGAGACAACAGACTAATAAGATATAAAAATTCTTTACTTTCAATGATTCAAACTAATATTTGTAACGGGCCAATGTACTTTAATTGTGCTCCAAATTTTAGTGTCGATCTTACTGATCCTCACATACTTGATTCATTAATACTTGACATTCATTTAAAAAATAACGAGTTTAAAGATAATTGTAAAAATTTTGCAGTTATTTTTAGAATCTATTACAGAGTTTTATCCTCACAGATTAATCCAAAATTCATGTTTACTCCTACTAATAAAGATGAAACCGTTTTATTACAAGTTGAAGCGGATAATCCAAGTACTTTTACTCCTAAAAGATTAAAATGGAATGAGATCACTATACCAGAAGAATTTATAATTCGAGCTCCTCAAATTCCTAGAAACATTACTAAAAGAAATATTTCAGAAATTCATGAGGATTCTGAAGGAAAGATACTAATAAAGTTTAACTCTTTCAGGGAACCCAGTTCCAATATCAAAATACAAGAAGTTGATTCTAGGCAATCTTTTTCTGAAAATTCGAGTCGTATCAACAGCTATTTTCAAAGTGCTGTTGGAACTTCCTCAAATGTTTTTAATAATACGAACGTTAATTTTAAAAGTCCTTTACCCGAGACTAATTTTCAAAACAATGATGAATCCTATGTCGGTTCACCTACTCATTCTCAGATGGCGGGTATTAACGTCATCGAAGTTTTTGAATTTACTCCAAACTTCAAATATCTTGATAGGGAATTTAATGATCCCGATGACCAAGAAAGAAGAGATTGGTATTTGAAGCTCGATAAACCTATTCGTGATAAACTTCATGAAGAATGGTTAAAAGATCTTCAAATTTATAAATTTAACTTTCCTATTTTGAACTGGTTTGACACATTTTGTCAAATCAAAAATATAAAAGATGTTTATACACTTAATCAGATTAATGTTCAAACAAGTCTTTATAAAAAATGGGAATTAGCTGATGGTACTAACATCACTGCTATTCATCCCCCTTTACAAAGCATTAATATTCAAATCAACGATGAGAAAGTTTTGGCTTCTCCATTCAAAACTGGTAGGACAGGATCTGATCCTCCTACTATGTCCGATATTAGAAAAATTCATGAACAAAATAATTTTTCAAATCAAATTTTGCATACTATTGCCAATCAAGTTGACACTTTGTCTAATAAACTTGATGCAAAATTGCATGTTACTCAGAATTCTAGCTCTGGGAAATTTCCCAGTAATATATCAACTCCTCATTTCAAGGCTATCAGTATACCTGGTAATATTGAGAAAGAACTCAAAACCAAATTAATTACCAATGAAAGCATTGTTAGTAAAATTAACAATCAACTTTCTTCCCTTGTCTCTTCTTCAAAAAATCATGTTGGCTGTCTTGACAATGATATTAACGCTCTTGAACAGTCTGATAATGATGAACCCACTATCAATAGAGTTAGGTATAATACTGGATTTAAAAATCATTACAGTAAACCCACTCCTCCTGATATTCAATTTGAAGAACCTCAAACTAAGACTACTAAATTTGATGGTACTTCTATGATAAAATGGAATATAGATGGAAAATCTGAAAGTGAAATTATCAACACTTTGCAAGAAATGGGTATGGCCAGTCTTGCATTCGGTATCAAGTCCAATCTTACTCAAAAACAAACTGCTCAGATTTTAATCTCTGGCTTTACTGGTCAGCTAAAACATTGGTGGGATAATTCCATCAGTAATGATAGTAAACAACTTATTTTTGATCATACTACTGATACTGTTGCAGACGATGGATCTATAATCCTTAAATCTGACGCTGCTGATTACCTTATTATCACTATAGCCATGTATTTTATTGGTAACCCTAGAGAAGAAGAAGAATCTAATAAATTGATTTTATCAAACTTATCTTGTCCCACTTTATCAGATTATAGGTGGTATAAAGATGTTTTCCTTACTTATGTTTTAAGGAGAGTCGACTGTGAAGCTCCCTACTGGAAGGAGAGATTCAAAGCTGGTTTACCAAAACTTTTTGGATTAAGAATCCATCAAAAATTAAAAGAAGTTTGTGATGACGGTATTGTTAATTTCCATGAAATAACATACGGTCAATTATTTGCTTTTATCAAAAAAGAAGGATTATCTTTATGTTCGGAACTCAAAATACAAAATAAATATGGAAAAGAAAAGTCTTCTTATAAAAAGGAAATTGGATCTTTCTGCGAAGCCTTTGGTATGCAGAAGATACAAGCACCCTCTTCTAAGAGAAAGAAATTCAAAAAATCTTCCAAACCTTATAGAAAGAAATTTTCTCAAAAGAATGAGTCATTTAAAAATGATAAAAAACCCTTTAAAAGTTTTAAAAGGAAACAGAATTATCAAGTTACTTGTTACAAATGTCACAAGAAGGGCCATAAGGCCGATACCTGTCCCCTTAAAAAGAAAATAGATGAGATTTTTAAAGAAGACGAAGATCTTAAGAATAAAATCTCTGCTCTTTTAATCTCGAATACCTCTGAAGACTCTTCTAATGAAGATTTTAATACTGATGAATTTGAATTCAATACTCAAACCTCTTCTAGCGAAGATGAAGATCCTTGTCAACAAAGATTTTGTCCTCTTTCTATTAATGTTATTACTGATGATATTACCGAACAAGAACTTTTATTCGATTTAATCGAGAAGGTTCCTAATCCTGAAGATAGAAAGAATTATCTAATAAGATTAAAAGACCTCGTTTTATCTAAAGAAAAAATGAACAAAAGGTTAGACAAATCTATTGACAACTTTGAGCCATTTAGTATTACCAAACTACTTAAACAAGTACCTTCCTCTTCATTATCCAATAATAACCTTATCTCTACTAATGATCTGAAAAGAGAAATTAACAATCTCAAAATTGATATTAATAACCTTCAAAAAGAGATTACCAACTTACATACAAAAGACCTTGAAATCGAAACTAAGCTTTCATTAATTAAGCATGATACTCTTATTCAAAACACGACGGATAACTTGGAAGACCCTAGTTCTTCTAAAGATCAGGAAGATACGCCTGAATTATCCATCGAAAGTATTTCTTATCAAAAATGGTATTCTGTTATCACCATCGTTGCTTAACTTGAAACCCTAGCCATAAGTGTTTACACTTGCTTATCATTTATATTCATATCTGTAAGATTTTACTCATGTTTGATTGTTAATATTGTTAATATCAATAAAGTTTTTAAATTTCCGCTATTACTCTGAATTTTTATCAATTTCGAAACGATCCAGCTCTCCCTGGTATCGAACCGTTTAGTATTACTAAACTCCTTAAACAAGTGCCTTCCTCTTCATTATCCAATAATAACCTTATTTCTACTAATGATCTGAAAAGAGAAATTAACCATCTCAAAATTGATATTAATAACCTTCAAAAGGAGATTACCAACTTACATACAAAAGATCTTGAAATTGAAACTAAGCTTTCATTAATCATGCATAATACTCTTATTCAAAAAATGACAAATGACCTGGAAAATCCCAGTTCGTCCAAAGATCAGGAAGATATGCCTGAATTATCCATCGAAATTGATAAAAATTCAGAGTAATAGTGGAAATTTAAAAACTTTATTGATATTAACAATATTAACAATCAAACATGAGTAAAATCTTACAGATATGAATATAAATGATAAGCAAGTGTAAACACTTATGGCTAGGGTTTCAAGTTAAGCAACGATGGTGATACACCGGAATCGTTGAGAGGGATAGAGAGAGAGAGAAGGGGCTGTATTCAGCGATTTCTTTGCGTAATTCAACGTCTTGGTCACTGAGCTACTTCAGCGTCTTGTGACGTCTTTTAATGTTGATAAGGCGAACTGATGCGTCCGGTTTTGAGTAACTTGATATGGCGAATTGAGCCTTTACGACAACAAATAAAACCAGATTAACGAGTAGTTCAAATCTAAGAAATTATAACTCTCAATCTAGACTTCATGAGTGATTCTATTACAAGTATAGAAACATCTATAGCTTCTTAGTTGGTTGAAGTATACTGGTACGCTGCCTGGTACGCCCTCCACGGGTAATCCAACGGACTTACGCCAAGATTCCAACGCATACTTCAATCAAGACTAATAACTATATATGTGAGACATACTTGAAATAATAAAACTCAGAAGTATAAACTCAGAGTTAATTTTTCTTTGAATGTAACCACTAAGCGTTGCTTTGGTTCATTTTATGCCGGACGCCGAGTTTATTCAGCGTGCTTAGTAATGAAAGTCGAAAGCCCTTATATAGACAGAGTGGGCATGAAATTATAAATTACAATTCAGCGCTAATTTTGGAATCCGCCAATCAGAAGACGGTACTGTTGATGAGTGGGAGGTGACGTCATGGCTGACGTATCGCCTTTTGACTAATTTGGCCCTGCTTTTCCATGATTCGCGGAGAGGTGTCGGCCGGTGGAGTGTTTTGCGGAAAGGTGTCTGCCACATGTCTTGATAGTGTACCTGATAAGCATTTGAGTAGAGTACAGGTATTTTAACTATCACATTTCGCTCATTTAGTTAAAATATTGATATTCCTGTATTTTTATTTGAGTAAAACAGGTATTTTAGATATCGCAATACGCTCATTTATCTAAAATATTGATGTTCCTGTAATTGACATAAATGTCTTGAGTAAAACAGGTATTTTAGACATCGCTAGTCGCTCATCTGTCTAAAATATTAATGTTCCTGTTCAAAATCTTTGAGTAAATCCTTTTTTAGAGAAAAGGATCCTGAGCACAAGGACCTCCGAAAAGGTCATCATGATCATGGTCCGAACTGGTGGGTTCTGAGCCAATAGGCTCGTTTTCAGATTCGGACATCTTTTTGGCTTTGATAAATTGTTTGGTTAAGGCTTTGAAGAGCTTTAGATCTTTGTCGTCAAGCTCCGAATCAGATGATGATTCTTTGATTTTGGATTTTCCTTTGGAAGATTTGGATTTGGGCTTTGATGAGGAAGAGGATGTTTTAGCTTGTTTATTTGGAGTAGGGGGTGGTCCGAAGCAAATGTCAAACCCATGAGTGGTAGGTGAAGGTAGAGCCTTTGTTTTTTGGGTAAGGGAATTTTGGGAAGGAGATTTCTGGCTAGGGGAGAGTTCCTTCTCCCATCTGGGTTTCTCTCCTGTTTCAAAAAACCTGTAGACAATATTAGTATCACAATATTTTTCAGAATAGTTGGTCCACCATTTGACCTTGAATTCTCTTACAATGGAAATACTGTAAGGTTTTGGAAAATATTGTTTGAATGAGTAATTCCAACAAAGAATCCAGGGTACCCTGAATTCGGCAAAAAATATTAGGTGTTTTCGGAAGGGTTCTTCCTTAGACCTATTGATAAATTGTTGCTGAGCAATCTTGATAGAAGATGGTAGAATTTCTGTAATGGGGCCAAATATGCGCCACCATTCAGTGAACCATATTGGAAATAGATTTTTAACAAAATCGGCTTCGAATGTAAAGAACCATGAATGATCAAAAGATCTTAATAAAAATGCTCTAAATCATGCATTTTTATAATCTTGATAATTATATTCTTTAGGAATATATCTTTGAGAAAAAACCCTAGTTTGATAGGGGTTGCCCCAATCACTAAGTTTTAAAATTCTTTTAATAACACATTTTGAATAAGAGATTATTCTGCCGTCATCGGGATGGCATGTATGAGTAATTTCTGCAGAACCGGAATCTACGAGTATAAACTCATAGAACTCTTGGGTTTTTACGGGACTATTCGTAAACCAGCTGCATTTTGGAGGAAAGATATTCTGGGTAATCTCATTTAGCTTGGCAAGATTTCCAAGGATAGTGAGGGTAGTTGGAGTAATATGTTCAATCTCAGGTTTGAGGAAGTAACCATTCCTGAGAGGAATAACCTCAGGGTTTACTTGGATAGGGAATGCAGAAGTTTGTTGAGTAATGGCTCCGGCATAGGTAGGAGCAGGGGAGTCTTCCAGTGATTGAAACTGGTTGGCAATATTTAATTGAGTAACTGCCCTTTGAGTATAATACCCAGGTGTGGTAGACCTAGGTCGCTGCATCCTTTGAGTCCTGCAAGAATTCTCTGGTTAGAAAATCTGGCAAGCAATTATTTTCACCTTTTATATATTCAATATCGAAATCAAAGCTTGATAGAATGGCTTGCCATCTGGCAAAGATTTGTTTAGAAACAATATTTTTTACATCCTTTTGTAAAATCTCTTTAGCAGATTTACAATCTATTCTAAGGAGAAATTTCTTGTTAAAAATATCACTTTGAAATTTAGAAATGCATAAAACAATGGATAAAATTTCCTTTTTAATAGTGGAGTAATTTAATTGGGGACCAGTCCAGTTTCCTGAATGGAATCGAACTAGTTGTTCTTTTGAATTAGTTATGTCATCTGAACTATGTTTGATAACCTGCTTTAATACCCCCCCAAAACCGAGTTCAGATGCATCTGTTTCAATAATCATGAAAGCATCCGGTTTAGGGATTCCCAAACAAGGTAGGGATTTTACTTGTTTCTTGATTTCTTGAATGATTTGAGTGTGACTGTTAGTCCATGGAGGAGGATTTTTCTTTAGTCTTTGGAATAATGGTTTGCAAATTATTCTTAATTTTGGAAAGAAGTCAGAGATGTAGTTAAGACATCCAAGAAATCGTTGTAATTGAGTCTTTTCTTTGATAACATCGGCAAACTTATCGGCAAACTCAATTGCACGATTAATAGGTTTGATAGTTCCTTGGAATATATCATGTCC
>JAPKLY010002723.1:0-22728 GCA_026898435.1 Prunella vulgaris | reverse complement strand
ATTAAAGGAATTAACTTCATTGATTGAAAAAAGATTAAGGTATAAAAATAAGTCGAAGTACATGTTGCTCGCTAACGTGCTCGCCAGTATGCTCGCCAGCATGCTCGCCTGACTCAGGGGTGGCAAGGCAACAAGCCCACGTGGCCATACCCAAGTTGCTCACCACCTTGCTCGCCTGGCTCAATGATGGCGAAGCAACAAGTCTTCGTGATCAAACCCAAGTTGCTCGCCGAGATGCTAGCCGCCTTGCTCACCCAGCCTGAAGATGGTGAGGCACCAAGCCACGTAGCCAAGGTCATGCTGCTTGCCGCCTTGCTCACCCAGCCTGGAAGTGGCGAGGCACCAAGCCACGGGACAAGGCATAAGGTGCTCGCCCCATTGCTCGCTATGCTGCTCGCCGGCCTGCTCGCACTTCGCTTCCAGAAATGAAGACACAGAGATCTCCAAAAGCTTAGAGGGAGTGTGTAAATCGGTTAGGTTAAAGGTTAGTGGAGCAAATAGTTAAGAAGGTGACAAGTGGAGGACACTTGTCACCTCCAGATGCCATATGGCTTGTAAATACGCCACCTCACCCTCACAAGGGTATAAATAGCTGTAATAGGCTCATTTGCAAAGATCTGAAATCCTAATACAAGAAACAACATTATAGAAAATTCTCTCTCTATTTTCTCTCTAGAAACAACAATATAACATCCAATTAATCACTTTAGATCATTGTTTGAGTAGTTCCTAAAGATTATTAACCACATAAACTTTCGATTATAAGAACTGCTCAACAATTTGACGCTAGAAGAAGGGTACGAACCTCCGTCAATTGAAGAATTCAAGATATTTCTTCATTTTCTCAAGAACAACCGTTCGGATTCAGTAAATTGTGTGAAGAACAAGAGGGCTATCTTCAACTGTAAGTATTTTTCGAGAAGGATTGTTACTCTCGAGAATACGAACTAGAAAAGAATTCCCTTAAGAATCTATTTCCCCAACACACAAATTCTACCATAAAAATAACGAGACAAATGTACGAAGCCTCCCACGATGAATCCCACACCACTTCGACGAGTTAAAGGTGGAAGGGGAAAAGCCCACGGGACGATGACAAGCTGAATTGACCCTGGTCCAGGCGTTACCTGCAGCTCCAGTTGGTCCGCATATCGAAGCTACCATCGAGTCGATGGTCAGAACCCCGGAGGACATTGAGAGGGCGATGACCACGCTTAAACAGATGCAAAGGCAACATATGGTGGTCACTCGTCAACCTGTGATACAAGCGGCCCCGATGGAGACGAGGACAAGTTACCACGCCCAGGAGGAAGAGGCAAGTAGTGGCCGAGTCGCCCCTGAAAATTCATAAGGCAAACAGAAAATGTGCGATCGCCTGGGACCCCAACCCAGACGATCAGACCAGCGAGCAGATGGGCGACCAGCTGGGCGAGCAACCGAGCAACCCAGACAACATGAGGGGTATTAGGGGGACGGGCAGAATGAGTTAAGCCATCACTCCGAGGGTGGAAGGTCCGGATACTCACAGCGTCAAGGCATCAATGTAGGCCCGTTCAAGACCGGCTGAGGATTAAGGCGTCAGAGAGGTTGGGACCTAACGCTGCAAGTAACCTTCAACGTCCACATCGGGAGGTCGCCCGAAGTGAGGGACTGCCGGGGGCAGCACGTCAGTATGAGGTGCACCCGGAACAGCCTCGAGGAGGGGGATCATCCCGCGGATCGTCACTTGCAGAGATTGAGAAGTTGAAGAAAGCCGTGGAGGACTTGCGAGAACAGGTGGCCACCAAGGAGAAGGTCGAGACATACACCTCTCTCCCCATTTCACCACTATCCACGACCATCCTTACAGCTCCGATACAGAAGAAAATACAATTCCCGTCCTTGGTACTGTATGAAGGTGAATCAGACCCCAAGGTGCATATATCCAAATATGCCGACTATATAATCTCAATGGGAGCATCGGACGCTACGCAATGCAGGAACTTTCCTATGACCTTAGGAGACCGTGCTCATAGATGGTTCTCCGCATTGGCACCCGGGTCTATTCAATCGTTTGGCCAGTTGACCCGAGAATTCCTATCCCATTTCTTGGGATTCGGAACGTACTTGACACAGAAACATCGGCTGGCCAACATCTCACAAGGAGCGGAGGAGATGGATCAGCAGTATCTTGAACGATTCGATAGAATCGTTTTGGAGGGAGAATCAGTCAGTGATGACACCAAGGTTGTTGCAGTTATGGCGGGTCTGCGTAAAGGAACGGACCTGTGGAAGGAAATGCATTTATCCTGTCCCAGTACATACGCCGAATTCCGCCATAAAGCTGGTATATATGTGGCGATGCAAGAAGCCATGGCAAAACAGTTGGGGTTGGAAGTCGATGAGAAGAAGAACGGCAAGAAACCTAGTGGTAGTGGATACAAAGCTCCCAAGAACTTGAAGTCATTCGGAGATACTGTGGAATACAAAGAAAAACTCAATCAGGTGTTGGCTACCACAATCGACCATGTCTTCACGGCTGTGAAAGATCAGGACATGCTTGCAGCTCCCCGGAGGATACGACAGGATAGAAGCAAGTTGAACCCGAATAAGTTCTGTGCTTATGATCAAAGCATCGGGCATTTCACCAGCGAGTGCCGCGATCTTTTGAAACAGTTGTGGAAGTTTTATGAAGACGGGAAGCGTGCAGAATTCATTAAGAAGGCTCCAGGGAAAAGACAACGACAGTCGAGACACGGGGACTCGGACGAGGAAGATAGTGATGAGGCTGAAAGAGCACCGAATAGACAGGTTCGATGGGGTCCGCCAGCATTGCCCGTACATCAAGAGCCAAATCGCGAGATCCTGGTGCTTGAAGAAATTGGCTCAGCCGGAGGAATGGTTGATGGTCGTCCCGCATTGAAAAGACAAAAGAAAGCAGATATCCGGGCGGTCAATCAAGTACAAGAATCGGGGTCCGGATCAAAGGGGCCGGCGAAACCAACTGTGGACTTGGTTTTCTCACAAACGGACCTTGAAGGAATCCTTACACCGCACAATGACTCCCTGGTACACCGACTGCTAGTGGATACTGGAGCTTACACTAGCATCCTCTTCAAGAAGACACTAGATCAGTTAGGGGATTACGAGTCTTACATAGAAGACTGTAATCATAAGATAGTGGGATTCGGAGAGGCTGTGACCGTCCCGCTAGGTGTAATACGTTTGTCAGTAGAACTTGTAGCGCTAGAGGACCCGGAAATGAGGATGACTAGGTTGTTAGATTTTTTAGTCGTGGATCAACCATCCACCTATAACGGGTTCCTCAGCAGCCCTTTCATTTCAGAATTCAAAGCTGCATGTTCTACTTACTACTATTGCATCAAATTCCCAACTTCAAAGGGTGCAGGCACGGTCAAGGGAGACCAAAAGAAGGCACGAGAATGTCTGCTAACCTTAAAGAAGCCTGTCACTCAGATGTTGGTCTATGAGGAGGCGACACCACAATATTCCCCTGATGAACCCAACATCTTAGATGCTATCTCCGTCCACACCGAGATGATGGAAGTTGATCAAACGCCGGAGGTGATGGAGGTAGACGATACACCCCTACAAGGTCAACAGATCGGGGGGCAAGTGGAAAATAACACGGAGGTTCAAGATGATATGCCAGGAACCGGTGCTGAAGCGAGTAATGAGGTTAAAGATGATATGCCAGCAACCGGTGCCGAAGACCAGTCAAATGCACCAGAAGATATTGAGCCCCGGTTGGATTACGAGCCGGTCCCAATGGAGATGGACATGCATGTAAAAGGACCCATTGATGACCCGAGATGGAAGGATAAGAAGCGACGCGCCACTCCAGTCGAAGAGCTCAGGTCCATATAGATGGATCCCGATAAAAAGGAGTTAAAACTTTTTATTGGGTCGGAGTTGGAGGAACCTTATAGAAGCAAGATGGAAGAGTTCATTCATGCTAACCTTGACGTATTTGCATGGTCACATGAAGACATGACGGGTATACCAGTGGAACATGCTTGCCATCGCCTCAACATCGACCCCACAAAGAAGTCCGTCCGTCAGAAGAGAAGAAAATACGGACCCGATAAGTATGAAACATTGACTGGTGAAGTGAAGAAGCTGTTAGACAATAAGCTCATAAAGGAAGCACTATGTCCACAATGGGTGGCAAACCCTGTCCTGGTCAAGAAGCCGAACGAAACGTGGAGGCTCTGTATAGACTTCACAGACCTCAACGCCGTGTGTCCAAAGGATAACTTCCCTTTGCCTCACATCGACCAGTTGGTGGACAACACGGCGGGACATGAGCTAATGACGTTTATGGATGCCTTTGCAGGTTATCTTCAAATTGCCATGCATCGTGATGATCAAGAACATACAGCTTTCTACACGAACAAAAATATGTTCTGTTGGAAAAGGATGCCCTTCGGGTTAATCAATGCTGGCGCCACGTACCAAAGACTAGTTAATAAGATGTTCGACCAACATATTGGTGACACAATGGAGGTCTACGTCGATGACATTGTGGTGAAATGCCTTAGAAAGGAAGACCACCTGGAGCACCTCAAACAAGCATTCGACATCATGAGAGCATACAACATGAAGCTGAATCCGAAGAAAAGCAGCTTTGGGGTGCAGTCCGGGAAATTTTTGGGGCATCTAGTAAGTCAACAAGGGATAGAAGTCAATCCCACACAAGTCAAGTGCATCCTAGAGATGGGACCACCAAAAGATGTGCCAGCTGTTTAAAGACTCACGGGATGTCTCGCGGCACTAAACAGATTCATATCCAGATCAGGAGACAGGAATAGGCCATTCTTCGTGTCCATCAAAGGCAAAAGCATATGTAAAAGAACCGGAAAGAGTAACTATGTCTGGACTGATGTCTGCCAAAGAGCATTTAGAGATATAAAAAGCTACCTCAGCAATCCCCAGATCCTGTCAAAGCCCGTGCCAGGGGAAAAGTTATATTTGTACCTGGCAGCATCGGAGGTGGCCATAAGCTCAGCCTTGGTACGCGCGGAGGGCAAGACACATTTGCCGATATACTATGTTAGCCAAGTGTTACATGAGGCGGAGCTGCGATATTCCCCAATGGAGAAGTTGGCATACGCATTGGTGATGAGCGTACGGAAACTCCGACCTTACTTCTTCGATCACCAAGTGGAAGTCTTAACAACTTTTCCCTTGAGACAGATCCTGCATAGACCCAACACTGCCGGACGATTATTAAAGTGGTCACTAGAGGTCAGCCAATATGATATAACCTACGCTCCCCGAACAGCGATCAAAGGGCAGACTCTAGCAGACTTCGTAGTAAAGCTAACCTACCCTCAAGATCCAACAAGGGGACGTATACATCCATGGCACCTCTATGTAGAAGGCTCAGCAACAAGTTCCGCGGCCGGTGCGGGTGTTGTCTTAGTGAGTCCCGATAAACAAGTGTTCACCTTAGCAATAAGGTTCGACTTCCTAGCCACCAATAACGAAGCCGAATACGAAGCACTTATTGCGGAATTGAGACTATCATTAGCTGTGGGGGCAACCAGACTTCAAATTTTCAGGGATTCACAGCTAATAGTATCTCAAGTCTGAGGTGAACACGAAGCAAAGGATCGATAGATGATCATCTATCAAAGGGTCGTAGCACATCTAATATCCAAGTTCGATCAAGTATACATTGAGCAGATTCCACGGCTAGAAAATACGCAAGCAGACACACTAGCTCGTATGGCTACAAGTACCGGAGAAGCCAGCATCTCGGAGGTTGTTGTGACAAAGCTAACTAATCCTTCAACATTTGATTATGTTAATCAAGTATTCAAGAGGGGGCAACAAATTATGAACAACCAACAATTGACTACTGACGATTGGCGCACACCTATTAGCAAATACTTGTCCAATGGAGAACAGCCGGAGGATCCGTGGGAAGCACGACGAGTCGTAAAACAAGCTACCAGATACACGATGATCGAAGGACAGTTATATAAAAGAGGAATCTCATTGCCGTTACTCATATGTCTCTCCCTGGAAGAAGGACAAAAGGTGTTTGAATAAATCCATGAAGGAATATGTGGAAGCCACGCCGGGGGGCAAGCCTTAGCCTACAAGACTATTAAGCAAGGATACTATTGGCCAACGCTACGAAAGGATGCCATCAGATATGCTAAAAGATGTTTGAAGTGCCAACAGTTTGCTACAAGCATCCATACTCCAGCACAAGAATTAAAATCGGTGTATAGTCCGTGGCCATTTGCTAAATGGGGTATCGACTTGATTGGCCCATTCCCTCTCGGAAAAGGTGGAGTAAAATTCACAGTAGTGACCGTGGACTATTACACTAAGTGGGCCGAAGCGGAAGCCTTAACGACGATAACCCAAGAAAAAATGATAAGTTTCATTTGGAAAAACTTGGTGTGCAGATTTGGGTTACCACCGTCGATAGTCACAGATAACGGAAGACAGTTTGATGGGAGTAAGCTAAGAGACTTCTGCGCCTCATGGGACATCAAGAAATACCACTCTACACCATATCATCCTCAATCAAACGGACAGGTCGAAGCTGTGAATAAAATCTTGAAACACATCCTGAAGATCCGATTGGAAGAAAGAAAGGGCAGTTGGGCCGACGAGCTTCCGGAGGTCCTATGGACTTATAGGACGTCTTATAGAACGAGTACCGGGGAGACACCATTCACTATGGCCTTCGGGGTTGAAGCAGTCATTCCGGTAGAAGTTCAGCATCGGAGTTGGAGGATAATCAGATATGACGAAGGAATAAACGAGGAAGATATGGCAGTTGAAAAGGATCTGATTGAAGAGACAAGAACCTCGGTGGAGCTAAGAAATGCGGTATATAAACGACGGGCGGAAAAATATTACAACTCACAGGTTAATGATAGAAAGTTCAAAGTTGGCGACTTGGGGATGAGAAGGATATTAGCAGTCCCTTCAAGTGTGTTCGGTCCAAGGTGGGAAGGTCCGTTCAAAGTAACAAAGAGTTGGCCAAATGGGACATATGACCTAGAAGATATGCAAGGCAACCTCTCATCATACACTTGGAACGCTGCACACCTCAAGAAGTTCTACCAATGAAGACTTGTAAAAATTTTCCTTTAAAACCTCGCTCGCCCAACATGTATAGGGGCAAGCAGGTTCAGTTCAAATAGAGTCAAGTTTGTAAAGTCGCATTATGTTGAATAAGAAGACGTTTCCTTTCAAGAAGAGTTTGTGCGAACGTCTTAGGTTTTTAAGCAAGTTGACATACCAAAGAATGTCTCAAGTTATAAGCTCAAAAGACTTACGAGTCAAAAATAAAGGCAAGGTATTGAGACTAACCCTATGAATATATCAGTAGAAGGGAGTCATTACCAATCAATAAGCCTACATTGAGAGAGATGAAGAATAAAAGGTGTAAATTCGCGATTCCACAAAAGGAAAAGTAAGACGAATCAATTAAAACACCATACACAAAAATGAGTAACAAATAACTTAGACATAGATGTCGACAAAAATACAAGTGCAAATAAGTTCTAAATAAAGGAAGCAACAAGTTCAGTAATATTGATAAAAAGGAGGTTCGAGTACATGTGGGGCGCCTTCTAGGACGAAGAAGCAAAAGTCAAAAACAAAAATAATAAAATTCCAAGACAAAAAAGGGTCAAACACCCTACTGTCCGCCAGCCTGGTCGCCGGCCTGCTCGCCAGTTTGGATGCCAATCGGCTCGCCCGCATGACCAACATGCTCGTCGGCCTGGTCGCCTGCCTGCCCGCCGGTTCCTGGAGGAGAGAGACCCGGGAGAACCTCAATAGGAGATAGACATTCAGTGTCTACCATTGCATCATCCTGGACGTCAATCTGAAGGGGTGGATAGTTTCCACCAATAATCTTAAGGGTGGGAGGCACAATACTTAAGTCAACACCCATCTCCTCGAGTTCTCCGATGTCAACAACCAGACCCTCCTTGAGAGGACATTCGGTGAGGAAGTCTGTAAACTCCTTCTTCAAAGCCGTCCAGGGGTCTTCATTTTCACCAACAGCATGGTGATAAGCTCGGAGGTTCTCGGCAAAGGCATAGACGAAGCTGAAGTCAGACGATTCGGCTCGAATATCAGCTACAACATCGGCAGTATAGCACTCAGTAAGTTCGGCCTTATGCTTGGCCAGCTGGGTCCGGGTAGCTTGAAGTTCTCTTTCCAACTCAGCAACCTTCTCTCGGGCTACCCGACCTTCCTCTAATTGAGCCAACATACTTGCCAACTCGGCACGGAGACCCTCAACTTCAGCCTGAGCCCTTTCAGCACTTGCAATCACCGACTGCTCGGCGTCCAAGGAAGCTTTAGCCTTAGCTTCTGAGGTGGCAACCTTCTTCTTCATCTCGTCCCTCTCCTTCCTCAGGGTATCATTCAGCACAACATTAGACTTCTCCAACGTGACAGCTTGCTCAATAGCACATTGGGCGGTCATGAGAGCACCACTCGAGTGATGCATGGCTGTGCGGATGTTATCCGTCAGAGACTGGTGCTGAATGATGGTATCCTGAGGCTAGGTCCAATGACGAGTGGCAGACTCAACGGCTCTCCGAAGGGGACCTTAAAGTTCGTTGAGAGTCTTTGGGGGACGAGCTAGTGCGAACTGATGAACAGCTGCGCTGCGGTGCAGATAGCGGGATGGATCATACCTGAAGAGAGTGCATACAAGAAAACACTTAGAAAAATTTTCATCACAAAATTTCATAAGTGTAATGATGTAGAAGCCAAGAAGTTTTACCCTGCCGCCCGGTCCTGATCCCATCCGAGATAGGAGATGTCCGTCAGTTGCCCTATGGAGCGTATGGGCGCAGGGGCAGTAGAGGTGCCAACCAAGACCGGGAGTGTAGGCTCTGAAACCTCAGCGCGACCTGAGCCTCCGGAACCCGAGGCTCTCGTAGTCCTTGCCCTCTTGGCAGCATCACCTTCACGCTCGATGCGTGTACCATCCCCTCGCTGCAAGCGATGACCGCCACTTGGGAAGCTACTGGGGGCTTGTCGATCCTCAGTGCGAGGAGCCCTTGGGGGAGCAGCAGATCAAGTGATTGGCCCGGTGCCCACACCCTTCTTTGCTTGAGCAGCCTTCGGAGCGGCTAACACAACGGAAGGGGGGTCTCTCTTGGTTCATGCCATCCCAAATCGTTGGTTCAACGCTTGGAAGGATGGAGGGATGGCGATAGTAACCTCTGCGGCTGCAAACATCAGAGAGACATAAAAATAGTTAGAAAATTTTTCAAAATCTAAATCAAAAGTTCAAACAACATGATAAATATACCAGCGGGATGAGCAACTAGAGCTCGTAAGTGGTGAGGAGTTGTGATCAACCTTGACGCAATGCGGCAACTGGGCTTGTTCAGATTCTCGAACGTCCTGTCCTTCTTGTTCCGGTGACAGACGAGGATGCAGGTAAACTTGAATACCTCAGACAAGCTCGTCTTCTTCCAACGCTGAGGAGTCAAGCCTGCAACATAAAGAACAAGACGTTAGGCACGATATCGAAAAACAACATCCTAAGTACAAACAAGTCCTACGCTGCAACTCGCCAAACTCAGTAGGAGACATGATACATCCCCCAAGTCCTTCATTATTGTCCGGGGCACGCCAATCTCCACCGATGAAGAAGAACTGCTCCTTCCAGTCCTTCACCTTGTTGGGCAGTCCTTCAAGGATCCTCATGTCACTCCTCGCTTTCAGGTAATAGTAACCCTGACCTTCCTCAGAACACTTACTGAAGCAGAGGGTGTAGTTCACCTCTTGCGGAGTCAGTCGATCTTTATACTTCTCCAAGGCGAAGACCGTGTAGATAGATATCAGGTACGTCCAGGCATTGGGTGTAAGCTGTGTAATAGCCAAACCCGTTGTTTCCAGGAAACGACCGATAAGTGGATGAAGAGGAAACGTCACCCCGGTGACAAGTGTGTGCTTGTTAATCGCTGTTAGTCCCTCCGGAGGGCAATCGGCCCTCTCATTCTTTTGAGGGGCATACATTGTTACATCACATGGGATGTGGTATTCCCTCCGGATGCTATCAAGGTCATCTTCATCAATGACACTCTCCACGGTGTTTGCCTTGTAGTTGGTGCGATCATCCTCTTCAAGGTCTCGATATTGTCGAGGAGGAGTAGGGAAGTCAGCAGTGTATCGTTCATAATACGCTCTCCGATCGAACTCTTGCACGATACCCTTGGGAATAGACCTCTCCAACATGTGAGGTTGTGGGAAGCCAACAGACTCAAACCACTCGGTAATAGAGTCGTCGCCATCATCGCTACTGGAGAGCACTTCAACGGCCTCCTGATCATCGCCGTCGGGGCGAGCAGCGGGTTGCTCGACTACCTGCTCGCCAGGTTGCTCGCCCAGCTGCTCGCCAAACTGCTCAGCCCCCTCCTTCGATGGGCGATCAACTTCTACCATCTCGGGTTCGGATCCCGCCAGGTGCATGGATGAAAGGCCGGTGATCAGACCACCCTCCTCCACAGGTCGTTTGCCTGGATTCCGGTGAGAAATAGTACGGCTTGAGGATGATGACATTTTTTCAAGAAAAAAGGAGGAAAAAAAGGTTTGTTCTAGGAGTGTGATAACTATTGATTGGAAAATTTCGCCGCCTAGATTCCGATCAAGTATTCCGAAGGAGAATCCGACGAACGAGGGCAGAAAATGGAAACTCGAGAATTAAGAGAAAAAAAGGATAATGCAAAAAGATAAATTAAAGGCAAAATAAGTGAGGGATTACCTTCGGTTAAGACTCCAAAGTCGTTCGTCGGAATGGGAATAACAAAGATCACCGGAAAATCAAAGTAAAGCTTGAGCGCCGGAAATTTTCAGAAAATGATCGAGTGAGGAAGAAGATGAATAGTGAAAGAAATGACTATTTATACATTACGGTTAAAAGAAGAAAGGAGGAAAAATTTCATGGATCAAATTGCAAAGAATTTAAAAAGTTTTAAATGGGCGCGTCTTTTCGTATGACTGATTGGCACAGTACATGAGGAGACACCTCATTTTTCGGAGCGTCACTTCGGTTGTCAAAAGAGAGGACAAGCATAAAGGCCGAGCACATAGTCGAGCACCATGCTGCTCGCCAAGCTGCTCGCCTAACTGTTCGCCAACACAGTGAATCATTCCAGCATATACTTTGATATAGAGAATCAAATCAAAGCATATACTGAGGGGCAAATGTTGATTAAAGGAATTAACTTCATTGATTGAAAAAAGATTAAGGTATAAAATAAGTCGAAGTACATGTTGCTCGCTAATGTGCTCGCCAGCATGCTCGCTTGACTCAGGGGTGGCAAGGCAACAAGCCCACGAGGCCATACCCAAGTTGCTCGCCATCTCGCTCGCCTGGCACAATGATGGCGAAGCAACAAGTCTTCGTGATCAAACCCAAGTTGCTCGCCCAGCCTGGAGGTGGCGAGGCACCAAACCACTTAGCCAAGGTCATGCTGCTCGCCACGATGCTCGCCGCCTTGCTCGCCCAGCCTGGAAGTGGCGAGGCACAAAGCCACGGGACCAGGCATAAGGTGCTCGCCCCATTGCTCGCTATGCTGCTCGCCGGCCTGCACGCACTTCGCTCCCAGAAATGAAGACACAGAGATCTCCAAAAGCTTAGAGGGAGTGTGTAAATCGGTTAGGTTAAAAGTTAGTGGAGCAAATAGCTAAGAAGGTGACAAGTGGAGGACACTTGTCACCTCCAGAGGCCATGTGGCTTGTAAATACGCCACCTCACCCTCACAAGGGTATAAATAGCTGTAATAGGCTCATTTGTAAAGATCTGAAATCCTAATACAAGAAACAACATTATAGAAAATTCTCTCTCTACTTTCTCTCTAGAAACAACAATATAACATCCAATTAATCACTTTAGATCATTGTTTGAGTAGTTCATAAAGATTATTAGCCACATAAACTTTCGATTATAAGAACTGCTCAACAATATATACTATCACTGTTATAAAAAAAATACTTGATTTTTTTAACAGTGCTAGTGTATATGTATAATAGTGATAATGTATACATATAACAGTGATAATTGAGAGTCCGGGTTCACCGTGAACTCGAGTTTATACAAGTTTTTATCATTTTAATATTTACAAATAAAATAGCTTAGATGTCATGAAAAGACGAATATACCCAAAATTTTACATCTTCTAATACTAATAAATAATTATCTCCTTAAATTTTGCATCTATTTCATTTTAGTATCGTTATAATTATGTGTTAACACTTTGAAAAGATTGTAACTCAGAATTCACAGTGTTGATGTAATTTTCGTAAGCACGATTATGTGGCTATAATCATGTCGATTACACCAATAATAAGCTGAAATAGATGTACATACGAGATTTTATATGTAAGCAGGTAGGTCGTATATATAAGCTCATCGTTTAAGCAACACTTCGTTAGGGGGAAAATTGTGTATCTTATTCGAATGAATTCGATTACATTATATAGGAAATACAAGTTGTTGGATCGTCACCAGCCTGCTTCATCATAAGCTGCTGGTCAGCAGCCTACTTCACTAGAAGCTGCTGAACAGCTACCTGCTTCACTATAAGCTGCTGACTCGTCACCAGCTTAATAACTGGTGACTCGTCAGAGCGTCCTTCGATTTGGTTCTTTTTTCGTGCTCGATCAATTCTTCTGGACACGTCAATCTGGACTTGATCAATTATTTTCTTAAGCACGCACGTCGATTATTTTATCAACAAACGGCAAGAAGAAATTCACTTCCACGTATCTTACGTTTGAAATTGAACCATTATGATTTATATATTAACTCTGTAGAAATTAGAGGTAAGTTATAATTTTATAGAAAATGAGAATCATTTAACGAACTAATCCAGGATCGAGATGCATCATTAAGAAAGAGTATTAATGGGATATGGTAAGATTTTTATTGTTCATAGTAAAAGAAAATTTATATATGCGAAAACATAAGTGATTCTTTTATTAAAACAATATAAGTGATTTAATATATATATATATATATATATATATATATATATATATAAATTAATTTTATAAAAATAGTTCATAATAAGCTTATTATGAAATAATTTTAAAATACCAATTATTTGACCAGAAGTATTAAATATTTCATTAGAAGTATAAAATATGAGTCAATAGTATTATATTATTGTTGTTATAGATTATATTTATTCCAAATTATGATATTTTTTATGAGATTTTTGATATTTTTTTATAAATATATGATATTTTAAAACTATTTAATGATAAATTTATCATGAAACATTTTCATATAAAATCTACTCGTACATATGCGTTCTGCCAACATAAAAATTGATAGCCTTATATTGGGAATAATTTTTTTAAAGGACTATATAACTTAGGGGCAGTAAAATGAGTATCTAAACTCTACCTGATAATTTAAGAACAATTAATTTTTTTTAAAGGATAAGAACTATAACTTTTAAAATTCACAATTGAGGTCAAATAAGTCCAAATCGTAATTGACCTGATTCAGGATGAATTTGGATTAATCGATCCGATCTGGATTGAATTTGATAGGCCCGAGCTAGGTGGCTAATTTAGTCTAAATTTGTGATTTTTAGAAATTATTGTCCGTAAATTATCATTTCATAGAGTAATTAATAGTACTCATTTTAACACTCTGCCTAAGTATCACTCTTAAAATATTAGCTATTCCCATCTCATAAAAACTTAACTTCAAATTTTATAAGTACGAAATTTTATAGAGTAAATAATATTATTGATTCCGCACTTTTTTATAAGTACAAAATTTTAGATGGGACAAACTTCTTTCATGGTATCAGACCTTTGCTCGCCAGTGTTTTGAATTCGATTCTTGTTGAAAGCAAAATTACCCATATTAAATTGTCAATTCATTGAGCCTCCCCAAAGAAAGAAAGATGAGAGTCGAGCTCATGATTGAGGAGGAGTATTAGAAAAATTAAATAAATGAATTAATTCCACAACCTTATACATATTCAGACATTTAAATGATCGATGTAGAATTCTTTTAAATGGTGTAGAAGCTGAAAATTGCTAGTCGGACGGATTATGGCTGCCTAGATGGCCGATTAAGTTTTCTTTTATTCATTTTTTAAAATCACATAATAATTATCATCAATAAATTTTCAATTAAATATATACAAAATATTTTTATACATATGTTTAGAGTCATTCTACTATGTATTATGTGCATGGTATGCACTTGAATTATAAAAATTAGCCAAAATCAATAATAGGCAAATATCTTAAGAAGTAATTAGTGATGAGCAAGTCTCCTGTGCACCAGTTACACGGTGCAACTCAAGTTTATTTTTAAAAAGTTACACAATTTATTACTGTAAAGTTGCACAAATTATTACTGAAAAGTTACACTATAAAAGCTACACTTTTCAGTAATAACATGTGTAACTTTTCAGTAGTATTTTATGTAACTTTTAAAACATGAACTTGAGTTGCACCGTGTAACTGGTGCATATAAGACTAATCCATTAGTAATATCCTTATAAGAGGTAATCAGTAATACTCCAATAAATAATTAGCAATACCTCAATTGTAAAAAAAATAATACACACACAGAGTTTGACGTATATTATGTGTATTGAAAAAAAATATTTAAAACTGAAATCAAAATTAAACTTAAAAATACAAGTGCATACCATGCACATGGTGTGTACTAAAAATTGTGTTATGTTTAAATTTTGCACAAAATTACCTATTTACAAGATTCATATATATAACTTTTTCAATTAAATATTTATATATATCATAAATAAGGGAGGACGAGAACGAGCATCGGTCTCGGATGTAGCGATGATGAAAGAGAGTCAATATTAGAACTAATTTTCAATCTATTTTTATATTTTAATAAATATTTTTTTAATAATTTCAACAAGAAAAAAAAAATTGTCTAGCCAATTGGCCGCCTTGGAACCGCCAATAACAAAAAAACGCTTAGATTTAAGTCTAACCAAACTAAACTATATATTGTAGATCAGTTTTGAGGGTACATAAATATTGGATTTAATTAAGTCTAAGAAAACCGAGCTTTGATTATATTGATGGATTCTGAAAGGAAACAAAAGTTGGTGGAACTAGATTTAAGTCTAACCATACTAAATATTGGAGATCAGTTTTGAGGATAATATATATATATATATTCTCATAAAATGTCAATTTAAACAATAAGTGAATATCAAGATTGAAATCCTAAGCTGGTGGATTGTCTTCATACAAAGACAAAAGACCAAAAAGACATGCATGCATGTGTTATTAATGTTGAACGTTACGAAATAATTAGCGTTCAATGTTGAAATTCACGTCTATATGTAATTAGGGCAGCAATTAGGACAAAATTAAATGAGATATGAATTCGAGTAATAATTTCAAATACGACATGATAATACAATATGAATATATATATATATATATATATATTAAAAAAATCGTATGCAATATTGCACAAAACTCGACCCGTGCAATATCTCCAAATGAAAAGTCGCGGATCCAATAAAATTTTTAAGGAAAATTCTCGCCACTTCCAGAATGTATACCACATGAACATATTTGTGCTATTGTAAGACAAAATGTGTGCTACTACATCTTAAAAAAAAAAATGTACTTTTAAAGTAACTATAAGAATAATATGTATTTTTACAAGAACAAATATGTGTTTCTTAATTTATTTTTCATTTTATTATTAGTTTTATGTTGATAATATGTTGCTAATGTAATAATACCTTACATGTGTTACTATCTCGCCACTCTCAGAATGTATACCACATGAACATATATGTGCTACTGTAAGACAAAATTTGTGCTACTACATCTTAAAAAATTAATTTTATCGAAATCTCAAAATGTATACCACATGAACATATGTGTGCTACTGCCTACTGTAAGACAAATGTGTGCTACTATATCTTAAAAAATAATAATTTCTATAAAAATTAATAAATATTTATAAAAAACGAATATTTTTTCTTGTAATAATACACATATTGATCTTACATTGTATTAACATGTTTGTTTTCTACAAAAACAAATGAATATATGTAAAAAAAACAACATTTGTTCTTATAATAGTACACATTTGATCTTATAGTAGCATAAATTTACTCATACAGTATCATCAACTAGAAGCGAAAATCCTAAAAATTTGAAAATTGCCCAAATCTGACCCGACCAGTTCAAGATCCACGAATTTTGTTACTTTGACCTATTGACCCGCGAATTTTCAAAATTTTCCTTTTTTGGCTTATATTGCACGGGAGACCTACTCTCTCTCTATATACACATTAAAGCTTATTGTTCGTCTAATTACCGTGTGGACATGTTAAGAACACAAAATTTTTGTCTTCGTCTAATTACCGTGTCAACCAGTTAAAATTCACAAAATTTTGGATTGTGTATGTTACTTGGTATTGCAGTTTATTAGAATTTTTAAATTTTGTTTATCATGCAATATCGTCGTGCATGTCATATTGTATTTGTTTTAAACATTATACATAAAATTTATTTTTAAATTTATCTATTTTTATAGGATCCCATAATATTTCCACTTTCACTAAAAAAAAAAGCGGGTTTTAGCGACCGCCAAACGGTCGCTAAAACACCAGTCGCTAAATTTTTGCGACCGCATTTTGGTGGCGGTCGCAAATTTACGACCGCCAAAACGGTAGCAAAGGAGGTCGCAAAAAATGTTCGGGTATTGACCCGATTTGGTTTTTTAAATTTAACGACCGCCGTTCTGCGATCGTTAAATTTAATTTAAAGGCGGTCGCTAATTATGTCAATTTATTATAATAATAAATTTTATTTTATTTTGCGACCGCATAGGGCGGTCGCTAATTTTATATTAACGACCGTCTTTAGCTGTCGCTATTTATTTTAAATATTTAAAATAATAAATTATATTTATATTTTGCGACCGCATTCGGTGGTCGCTAAATTTTTACGTAGCAAAAAAAATGTGGCCAAGGTGGTTCAAACCCAGGCCCTTTCGAGGGCTGACTGGGCTCGAACCACTTGGCCACAGACCCAGCATCTTAACCATATCATCACATATTTTATATGAGCCTTATTTGGCTCAAAATAAATGTTGCAAACTTTGTGCCTGCAAGGAGTCGAACTCGCGACCTCTGGGCATCTCAGAGGTGACTTGTTCCACTAGGACACTTGTTACTTTCGTTTATTTTTCTGCAACTAATTGTATAAAACTCCAAATTAAATCACGTTTTTTTAATCCATCAAATTAATTCATTTTCGTCTCTAATTTATTAATGGTTATATATTTCAATAAAATTTTCTTAATGTTATAAAATTTATAATTTACATTACTCATTCTTTTATTTTATTCGTCTTTTTGCAATTAATAGTTATAATTCCAAATTATGTCTCGTCTTTTTTTAAAAAAAAATTCATCAAATTAATCCTTTGATACTTAGTATATATATATATATATATATATATTTCAACCATAAAAATATAATGTTATAAATTTAATAATTTACAATACCAATTTGTTCATTTTTATTTAATTAATTGTATATAACACCAAATTAACCACAAATTTTAATATTCTAAATTACTACAATTTGATATCATAAAATATAATTTTGATGTAAAACATAATATTTTAAACATTCAAAATATATTAATAAAAAGTTAACATACTTAATATTCAATTTAAAAAAATTGTTCAACATATAAATTAACTAGCCGTTAGAATTAAAATCGGGCTCCCATCGATCTTTCAAGATCCCCACCATCGGCACCCCCATTCCCACGAGGAGACGCACCCACTCCGGGACCACGACCCGCACTAGCACCACGACCAGTACCGGCATTTTTCTCATCATTCGAATCCACCGGAAGTGGAATACCGGAATGTTCAGAAACTTGAGTCAACCAAGCCTGCATCTTCCTTTCTTTTCTCTCTTGCTTGGACAACTTGTCCTTCAACTCGGTCACTTCCTGCTGGAGATTGACGTCAGGATGAGAGGACATAAAATATGATGCTGAGCTCCGACGGTGCATCTGACGGGCAACCTTACTGTAAGCTCCCAACCCTAGTATCTTTCCCCTATTGACTCCGGCCAAATCAACATAGAGGCAGTCCTCATTAATAGGGGTAGGTGTAGGGTTCTCCGGAGTAGGTAACACTTGTGTCTGAGCCTCCTCGAGAGCAGTTTTGAACTTGTTCTAAAATTAAACAAAATAAAATATTAATTTTATTTTAATAGAATAATTAAAATCTATTTAGAAGTACATTCTAATTAGATACTTACGTGAAGCTCGGTGGTGCGGGCATACGTGGATTTCCCAGTCTCATTCACTGGGTGAAGAATGGAAAGAGACTCAAAGAGTTTGGGCCTCCGTCCGTACTCTTTCTCCTTTAAGAATTAAATATAATAATTTAATTAAATATAATAATTAATTATAAATTAATAATTATAAATGAAAATACTTACAAAGGCGAGCCCGTGCTCGTAGGCGGTCCGGGAGCCACCACGATGTATGGCGACTCCTTCTCTGTTCGGATTGCTCATCAAATTTTCTCGCGCTTTACGAGCTCTTATAATAATTAAGTACTTATTAAAATATAAACAACGTATAAATACCTGTTCGAACTCGTGTCCTTGGACGCTTTACAGGAGGTCTACCCTTTAGAAAATTTTGTCTGTCCCTACGAAAGACATGATCATCACATAGAAACTTCATGTGGTTGTCGAACCATGATACCTTTCTACTCTTTGGAAGATAAAATGCATCAGACTCATCCATGCAGTACGGGCACGCTAGTCTTCCAGCTGTCGACCACCCAGATAACATAGAATATGCTGGAAAGTCGCTGATGGTCCATAAAACAGCAGCCCGTAACGTGAAGTTCTCCTTTCGGTACACGTCGTACGTCTCTACACCCGAATGCCACAAATATAACAACTCTTTAATCAACGGCTGAAGGTAGACATCCAGTTTATTCTTCGGGTTGTGAGGACCAGGTACCAACACAGTGAGAAATATGTGTTGAGGCTTCATGCACAACCAAGGGGGTAGATTGTACGGAGTCAACAAAACAAGCCACAAAGAATACTTTTTCTCGTGCATACTGAATGGAGCAAATCCGTTTGTGCACAAACCAAGTCTCACATTTCGCTTCTCACTTGCAAAATCTGGGTACTCTCTATCAAGATGTCTGCACGCATTAGAGTCTGCAGGATGACGCATCTCTCCGGAATTCTGACCAGAACACTCCTCAGCATGCCATGTCATGTCTTTTGCAGTGGCACTCGACTGATATAACCTCTCTAGACGAAGAGTGATAGGAAGATAATACATCGACTTGAAAGTTGTCTTCTTCCTACGATTAGAGGGTTTGAACCTAGGGTGGCTACACATCCTGCACTGATTAATGCTCTCGTCGTCGCCCCAAATCAGCATGCAACCATTGGTACAACAATCAATCTTCTCAAACAGTAAACCCATATCCTTCAACAGCCTCTTACTTTGATAAAAAATTCCTGGCGCTGTGTTCTCTTTAGGTAGGGCCCCTTTGAACAACTTTGCGAATTGATTGTAGACTTTCTGACTCACCTTGCCTTCAGTTTTGATGGACAACATCTGAGCGTTGAATGACAACTGTGTCTCAGTATCACAACCAGGAAACAATTTTTGATCGACA
The DNA here is from genome assembly GCA_026898435.1 of Prunella vulgaris. Taxonomy (NCBI): domain Eukaryota; kingdom Viridiplantae; phylum Streptophyta; class Magnoliopsida; order Lamiales; family Lamiaceae; genus Prunella; species Prunella vulgaris. The sequence continues at coordinate 3,023 of JAPKLY010002723.1, read as the reverse complement.
CATTTGAGCATCTCGAAAAATTTCTTTGAACGGGGATTTGGTTCCTCCTCCATGGCTGTGTGGTGAACACCCAAACCAGACTCATCAATCATCGTATGATACCGTTGGAATTCATCTAGCTCATCCAATGGTGTAGACGGGTTGCAGCTCGAATCACCAATCTCAAATCTCTCACCTCCACAACTACTCAACTGATTATAGAAGCTAATCACTGTTTCCAAATTATAATTCCACCTGCTTTCGCCATGTCCGATCCAATTATAATAAAATGGATCAAAACCGAACCTCACAAGATGAGTTTTAACCTCATCTATGCTAAAAATCTTCTGTTACCGCACTTTTTGCCTGAACAAGGACATCTAATCCGACCACAACTATCCATGCAATTTGGTTTACTACAGGCAAACGTAATAAACTCATCAAGTTTCTCACAAAATTCATAATTCATATTTCCTTGTATCAAACGAGACATTTCATACACCCAACGACGATCAGGGAGTTCTATCTGATACAAATTAAAAATACATCACATATAAATTATAGAAAAATTTGGCAGAGTTTCGACTATAAACAAACATATCCAATTTTTTTAAACAAAAAATCAACTATAATCAATTACAATAATTATTCACATTATCAATTCTAATACATGCATATTATAAATTCTAAAATTTAATTAGTCACATGAAGAACACTTATAAAACATATATAATACACAAAATTAAAAATTAAACGGTAAAATTGTAAAACGTACGGTGAATTAGAAGCAACGAGCAAAATATAATAATAGACCTCCACAATTGCCACCAACATGTTGAAACAATGCTCGTTTGAATTTGGAAGATTTTTTGGGATGGGAGTGGGGTTTTTTCCCCGAAAAAACTGAAGAAAAAAGAGGCAAATTCTATTCTATAATCGCTTTTTAGCGACCACCATTTTTTATTTAGCGACCGCAATTGTAAAATTAAATGGGCCAATAAAAGTGCAACAACCCTAAATCGGATACTACGCGGTAGCAAAATTAAATTTTATATTTGCGACCGCTAAAAAGCGGTCGTTAAATTAAATTTTATATTTGCGACTGCCACTATGCGGTCGCTAAAATTAAAAAGTAATCTGGTTCTTCTTTTCCTGGTTGCCAGCTACGGGTTTCAAAATTTAGCGACCGCATTTTGGTTTGCGACCGCCTTTTGGCGGTCGCAGAATTTTAAATTGATTTAGCGACCGCTAGCGGTCGCTAATTTTCCAAACTTTACCAAAACACCACGGCGGTCGCAAAAGCGGTCGCTATTTTGATTTTTAGCGACCGCTTTATTGGCGGTCACTAAAATGCAGTCGCTAAAGGCCGCATTTTTTGTAGTGTTTTTCGATTTGGTCGCATAACTATGTAATATTTTAATTTAGTCCCTAACAATTCAAATCTAATCAAATTAGTCCCATAACTATGTAATGTTTTAATTTAGTCCCATAACAATTCAAATCTAATCAAATTAGTCCCAAATCGCCGAACACGTAAGTGAAACGAAGTCGTTTATATCATTTCCGGCGATTTGGGATTAGTTTGGTTAGATTCGAATTGTTATGGGACTAAATTGAAACATTGCATAGTTATGAGAGTAATTTGGTTAGACTTGAATTGTTACGAGACTAAATTAAAATATTATATAATTATGAGATCAAATAAAAAATATAAAAAAATTATGGGACGATTTTGGTATTAATCCCATTTTTATGGTATTACGTCGTATCTCGCGACACAAAAATTTTGTGTTCATGTATGTTATTGTAAATTCTTATTTTGTTGTGTTCGTGTTTAAATTTATCGTATTATATTTGACACGAAATCACGAATTCTCACCCCTAATATTAATAGTAAAATTTTGTGTTCATGTATGTGATGAATGATGATAAGGTACATCTTCTACCCTAAATATGTATAACAATAAATAATATACCATGTCTTTCAATATATATATATCTTATCTTAATATTATATAAAGACGAAGTTATGAAATCAATCAGAATGCTCGATTTCAAAATTTCTCTATTCTCATTAATTATGACATTAAAAATTAATCTCGACTATATAATTTAAATATTTTAATCTTGACTGTGCATTTTGATATGTTATAAATATATATATATATATATATATATATATCTTATATAAATCTTATAAATATATTCATAATATCAAATTTTAGATCTAATTTTTTTAATCTCAGCCGTTCATCTTAATTTCTATACTTCTATAAATTTCAATTTCATAAACCTTATTATTCTCATCATATAATCTTATTTTTTCTTGCGTCTCATTACTTCTTATTTCTCTTTTGATGTTCTTATTTAACGTATTCTGATATTGGAATTATTTATTTATCTTTTTATGTTCGATTTTTTTTTACAGGTTCATATTTTACATCTAATAATTTGTTGAAATAATTTTTTTTCTATTGCTACATAATTTTTGTGATTTTCTTTTGGAGGTAATGTTTAATTGCTATAATTGCAGATCTATTTGATTTAAAATTTTGATGTTTGAATTGTTTTCTTTTCAATTGTTACACAATTTCATGATTTTTTTGGTAATGTTTGATTGCTACAATTGCAGATCTATTTGATTTAAAATTTTGATGTTTGATTTTTTATTTGTTTTTCTAATATTTTTTTCATGTTCTTAATATTCTAATATTATTTTTTTATATTCTATTTTAATTGCAGGTTCGTATTAAAATAATTATGTTAGCACATTCATATTTTAAATATTGTGTACGATAGCCTCAAATTAATGAATTATATAAGTATAGATGTATTATCGAATAAATCTATATATAAACACACAAGAAATTAAAATTTATTGATTCACATAATATAATCTATATTAAAAACATATTTTTTAATAATCCCACGTAATACGCTGGTTTACGTACTAGTATATTATATATATATATATATATATATATCATGCATCTGCGACAGATTTTGCATTTGAAGCAATGCTTCAAGAACTGGATAACACATCT
>JAPKLY010002722.1:0-22735 GCA_026898435.1 Prunella vulgaris | reverse complement strand
ATAGGGATTTCAAATTCTAGTCAACTCTAACGGCTAGTATTTGACACTTATAAATATGAGTACCATAGAGAAGATTTGCATAAGTTTCACACAAGATCAACTAGTAGAATCGCTACACAATTCTCTTTGTACTCACACAACCCTACATATTTATTTATCATTTGTAAAGACTTTGTAGAAGTCTAGAAGTTAGATGCAAGTGTGCACTAATAAGAGTTGTAAGAGAGTTTTCTCTTGAAAGTTGTAAGGAAGGAAGTTAGTAAGTGAGTAGATAGCCCCTCAAGTCCAATTTGGTTTGAGAAGAGTGGATGTAGGACAGTTGGTCTGAACCACTATAAATCTCGTGTCTTTTACTTGCTTTATTTTAATTTCTCCTAGTTGCTGCACTAAATAAAAGGTTTTCATTAAAAGGATTTAATTTAAAACGTTTCCGCACACAAAATCACTACGCACTCAGCTGATTGTAAAGTCAGTTGTTTTCAAAACAAGAAGACTCAAAGTCTTCTTTAGGGACCAACATCTTCCCCTTCGGATATCCTGAAGAGGGTCCTGTCCACTGTTCCTTTCACAAACCCGTGGTCTATCAGGAATTGGGAAAGTGTATCATACCAAGCCCTGGGGGCTTGTTTCAGGCCATAAAGTTCTTTCTTCAGGTGATATACCTTATCACCAACTTCGAACCCTGGAGGTTGCTCAACATAAACCTCCTCGTTCAGTATACCATTCAGAAGAGCACTCTTTACGTTCATCTGATACACTTTGAACTTCTTGAATGTTGCATAGGCCAAGAACAACTTGATTGCTTCCAACCTTGGAACTGGAGCAAAGGTCTCATCATAGTCGATTCCTTCGGCCTGAGAGTATCCTTTGGCCACCAGTCTGGCCTTGTTCCTGACAACAACATTCCTCTCATAAATCTTGTTCTTGAAGACCCACTTGGTGCCAATGACATGTTGATGCCTAGGTCTCTCAATTAACTCCCAAACCAGATTTCGCTCAAACTGATTGAGCTCATCCTGCATAGCTAGGATCCAATTGGGGTCAGCAAGAGCTTCTTCTATGTTCTTAGGTTCCTGATCACTCAAGAAACAACAAAACATAGCGCTCTCACCAAAGGACAACCTTGTCCTAACCCCCTCATTGACATTACCAATGATGTCAGCTAATGAGTGATCATCTAGCCACCGCCTCCTGCTGACGGTTGCACTGGGAGCTGCTGATGTTCCCTCGCCTGATCCGGAAACATTAGTCTCGATAATAATAGGCAAAGAAGTGGAACGAGCAAGAACAGGGGACACTGAATCATTCCCTGAGGGTTACACTGTATCAGGGACATTGTTTCCCCCTACAGAGTTGGACTCAGTAACTGTCTCAGGTGCAGAAACATCATCACCGATAGTACGTACCTCAGGTTGAGTCTGTACCTCCGTCTGAGACTCAACATTCTCCAAGGCTGGGGCTTGCTGAGGGTTGGCCTGAGGTCCATCTTGATCGTCATCATCACCCCATCCCTTGGGTTGTATTCACGAATTTGACCTTGAACTCAGGATTCTTCAGGCTCAGTCTTGTAACCCTCTTGGTAACCCCCTCAGTGTCAGGACTCAGAACCTGTTTTCTACGCACTAATGCAGTCTTATCAAACATAACATGAGGTGTTTCCTCCACACAAAGGGTCTGATAGTTATACACCCTGAAAGCTTTGCTGACTGAGGAGTATCCTAAGAAAACTCCCTCATCAGACTTGCTATCAAAGGCTTTCATCTGGTCTTTACCATTGTTCAGGATGAAACATTTATACCCAAAAATATGGATATAGGAGATGCGAGGCTTCCTTTTATTCCAAGTTTCATAAGGTGTCTGAGCATGTTGTTTGTTCAGCATAGATCGGTTCTGAGTGTAGGAAGCAGTGTTGATTGCTTCAGCCCAGTACTTCTTGGACAGTCCTGACTCAGCCAACATGGCCCGGGTAGCTTCCTTCAGGGTCCGGTTCCTTCTCTCAGCTACCCCATTCTGCTGAGGGGTCCTGGCTGCAGAAGTCTCATGAGCAATACCAAGGTCAGTACACAAATCAGTTATAATAGAGTTAATAAACTCAGTTCCCCGATCTGATCTGATCCTGACGATGCTCTGACCCTGTTCCATACTAAATTTCTTGAGTAACTCAGGAAGCTTGACCTGAGTCTCCTTCTTGTTCAGCAAGAAAATAACCCATGTGTACCTGGAATAATCATCAACAACAACAAGGGTATATTTCCTACCATTCATGCTGACAGGAGTAATCGGACCAAAGAGATCTGTGTGCAGGGGCTGAAACACTCTGTCAGTTGAGAATGCATCTTTCTCCTTGAATGAAGCTTTGGTTTGCTTACCTTCTTGACATGCTCCGCACACGTGGTCTTTGCTAAAAACTTCATTAGGTAGACCTTCTACAAGAGAAAGTCGAGAGATTTTGTTAATAATCTTGAAGTTTAAGTGACTCAGGCGTTTATGCCAAAGCCAACTGAGCTCAGATGAGCTCTTAGCGACCAAACAATTTTCAGGAGAGCTGCTCTTAAAGTCAGCAAAATATAAATTCCCCCTCCTGACACCTGTAATCAGAACCTGCAGTCTAGATTTGTCTTTCACAAGGCATATGTTAGATGTAAACTTATACTATATCCTCGGTCACAAAACTGACTGACCGAAAGCAGGTTATGCCTAAGACCCTCAACATAGGATACATTAAACACTCTCACTGAGCCAACAACAAGGGTACCGATTCCTTTGGTGAAACCCTTAGAGTTATCAACAAAGGTTACCTGCGGACCTTCCTGAGCTACATAGTCCTGGAGGAGATCACGAAATTCGGTCATGTGCCTGGAACACCCTGAGTCCAAGTACCAATCCTTCATCAGATCCTCCTTCTTCTTCTTGTAACCCGCAGTGACCTGAAAAGAATCAGGCCTCAGGTACCCATCTCGTATTGGGTCCTACAGTTTCACCTATACCCTTCGGGATCCAAATTTGTTTAACAATTCTGATGGCATCAGAAGTGTATACGTGTCTCCCTGAAACATCAACATACACTGTCCTCTTCTTCCTTTGTGCCTGGGAAGTTGAGGGTGTATGTGTGTCAGTCTGAGTCTCAGGGGCCCTGGATTGATTCCTAGGGGCGGGCCTCCTGTTCCTCCTTGGCCTGAGTGCATTGGGCTGAGGTCTGTCCTGAGAAGGAGCAGCTCGGGCTAGACCTCTAGGCACTTAAGGTCTGGCCTGAGTGTTATCTGAGTCAGGTCTCCGTTGCCTTTCAGGGGCCACTTGGTTCGTCCTTCTCCTTTGAAGATTGGGATGTTCCTGATGGGCCCTGTGCCCTGTCTGAGGCCTCTGGACCTCAGTAGTCCCTTGGCCTTGCCTGAGGCCTCCCCTGACCAGAGTTCCATCTACCCTGAGCATTCTGAGGTCTAGCCTAAGAAGTGCTGGGGGCAGAGTTCATTCCGGCCTGAGAGTTCCTAGGCTGAGCCTTGGAGTTCCCTTGGTCCTTCTTCCTCGGCTCAGGATGAGGAGCCTGGGCTTTTCCCTTAGGTTTTGGCCTAGATTCCTCAGTCCTTTGCCTGACAGGTTCAGACACTTTCTCCTTCCCTTTGCATTTATCCTGACGAGAAACACTTGGGCTCTTGTCGTCAGTTTGGGCAGGGACAAACTACTTCTGAGAGCTGCTCCCTGATGCACCTCTCTTCTTCTTGCCCTTTGGGTCTTTAGAGGCATCATAGCCTAACCCAGCTTTTGCACCATCAGTCAGCTGAGAGAAACTTGTTAACTCATCAACCACTTGGGAAGATGTGTGTAACTTCTTCAGCTTTTCCTCAAGGTGCCCATTTTCCCTTTTCAGGGCCTCAATCTCAGTAGTGTACTGAAGCACCAGTTTCTGATGAGCATTCTCTTTTGAGATTAGCTCAAGATCCCAAGCGGTTTGCTCAGCACTAAAGCGAGCTTACCACTCAGTTTCGAACATCTCTCTCAGAGCAATACACTCAATCATCTGTTGTTCCTGAGCAAGGAACTGATCAGTGTCACGAGTCTCAATCAGCGAGCTGATTACACTATTCAGGCTCTCAACCGCCATTGGAGTCTCATCATGCCTATTCCGGGCATGAAGTAACTCTTCCTGGAGGTTTACTAGTCTGAGGGCTTCCTCAGTATCTCTCATTCTGAGAGACTCAGTTAACCGATCATTCTCCCCACTCAGTTGTGCGTTCACATCCATTGTGTGAATACGAGTCTCCTGTAGCCTCGAGAAATCAGTCACCAATTGCTCTAAAGCGAGCTGAAAGTCGAGATCTCTTGCTGAGTCTGAGCTAAGCTCAGGTGCGTGATCAGGAGATGAGGCAGAAGAACATACCTCATCATATGCCATCAGGCAGAGATCATCATACTCCTCATTGGAGAAGAGTTCAGGGGACCGGTGATTTGGGCCATCTGAATCACAAAACAAAAATCTAACTAATAAAGGATACTAAAAGGATATAAGGGTGGGTTGCCTCCCACCTAGCGCTTGGATTTAATGTCCCCTAGCCGGACGCACCAATGTTAGCTAAATGGCCAAGGATATTTGTCATCCTTGCCATCCCACTCTAATCTCATAGTTTCAAAATCAAGGAAACATGTAGGATTTCTACCCCAAATCCCCACTTTCCTTTTCGTTTTGAACTTGTAAGCACATTTATTCACCTCTTCTTTCCTCATCATTCCTATCCACCCCCTTTTCCGACTATCGAAATTATTCAAAAAGATCCTCAATTCTATTTTATAGTCGATTATGTTAAGAGGCAAGATGAATTCAAAATGAACAATATTATCAATTATTGAACAAATGGAAGAGTTCAAGGGTTTAGAAATGCTTATTTCAACTTTTTGCTCATCTTCCACTTTTTCTTTATGTTCATCTTCGATCTTGCTCATGTCCATGATTGGACATTCCTCTTCCTCTCTTTCGACTAGTGGAATGATCTCTATCCTCTTCTCCACAATGGAGTCCTCTTTATCATACTCCCCTTCTTTTTCTCCTTCATCTTCTCCTTCATTCTTATCAAGTCTAACACAAGAAGTGGAATCATAAATGTCCATATTAAGAGATATAGAATGAATAGTGAAAGAAGAAGGATCATAAGATCCTTTATCATTGTAGTGCAAGATTATCTTGACATCTTCGTCTTTCAAATCCTTATTCTCTTCAAGAAATCTATCGATTTGATCATATACATCCTCTTTTGGTCCATTTTTCCTTTTCTCTTCTTTTTCTACCTCTTTTTCCTTACTTTTGAAAGTAGGAGAAGGATATGAATATGGATATGGATATGGATAGGGAGAATAATAAGGATAGGGATAATGGTATGGATGGTGGTAGGATTGTTAAGGTGGTAGTTGATATGGAGATGGTGAATATGGATGAGGTTGATATGTGTATGGTTGAGGAGGGTATGTGTATTGTGGAGGATACAAGTAATGGTTGTATCCGTCCATCTTCATTTGAGCGCACTCCTACAAAAATTAGCAAGTATCAACACTCACCAAGAAGTGTTAAAGCAAAACAAAGAAAACTAAGAAAAGACATATAAACATAATATCAAAACTCTCACAATATTACCAACAAAAATTCGAACATATAAGAAACAACAAACAATTCAAACAAACTAGCTGTCTCCCCGGCAACGGCACCAAAAACTTGATCAATAGAAATGTGTCCTCACGCAAGTGTACGTTTTCACTATTGTCGTGGCAAGTTTGACCAAGTTTAATATTTATCGAACCCAAGGGAGATGGGTAATTGTAAGGAAAATTTGTTGTTTCAATTTGAAGGCAAACAAAGTAATTAAGGGGAAAGGTATCTATTGTCTACTAATGCATTAAAAAAGAAAACTACCTATCACCTTGGGTTGCAAAGTTAGCCAATGTGAGAGATATGTGCTTGTGTACTATCCTATGTTTCACATGGTGAAGTATCCCTTAATCATGCAATGAGGTATTGTACAATCAATCGGCTAGCCACTCTAACATGCAAAAAGGTCTCCCTAGATACACATCAAAGCCTCTAATTGTTTTTCCAATTCACTAATAATAGTTCTCACTATCATAGGAATTTAATCAAACACTTAGCATGCATTGGCCTTAATACAAGAAAATTTAGGAAAAATAGATGTACTCTCGTATGAGACTAACTCCCTAATGGCCCTAGAAATCAATTATGCATACCAAACATTCATACAATCCATCAATATAGAGAATTGATCATACAACAACTCATAGCATTCAAAAGATCAACATGATCACCACATTACTCCATAGGAGTCATACACCAACACATAAAGGAATTAGCCATGGCTAATTTGGTAAACAAAAGAACAATTAAGCTAGAAACAATCATCATCATACAAGAAACATAAAGAGATTACCTATTACAATGAGAATTGGAAAGATACAAGTTACCTCTAAAATGCTAGAAAATGATCCAACAATGGAAAATGAAATTCAATTGGTAGAAATGTAGCTCTAGCTAAGACAAGAATGCAAGAATAAACGGATCGACGATCCAAGGGGTAGATCAAAAGTTATCAATAGAATCGTAGGAAGAAATCTTAAGAACCCAACTAGTAACTACCTTTCTCTCTCTAATCTAATCTAAGAACTTGAATTATGATTTCATTCTAAACTAGATTATGACTTGGATGCCTTGAGAATCTGATCCTTGGAGTATTTAAAGTGCCCACAATGTTTAGTCCAAAGTACCCATCATTAAACCCACAAAAATACGAAAATAGCCCTGAATATTTGGAAATCCTGAACTGCTGCCGAACGTGATCGGCAGAGGGATCGCGCACTTTTGCAAGCTGCCGAACCATAACGTGGACCTTGCCAATCGTGCTCACGCGACAGCTCGTGCGAGCCTTTGGCTGCCGCTCCAAGGATTTGGCACGCGATCGCCGTTGATGTGCTGCCGATCGAAGAGGGGTTCCTGCCGATCCCACTCCTTAGCTCAGGTCATGCTCAACTCTCCTCGTTTTCGTCATATCTTGAGTTCTAGGACTCTGATTGACTCGATTCTTCTTTCGTTGCGACCCTCTCTTCAAGCTCTTCATCATGGAATAACAATTACTTCTATTGGCTTGACTCCAAAAATCTGGACTTTTCTCGATCTTGCTCGTTTCTTCCTCGTTTTGCTCGTTTCCACCTATAGTCACAACTTTCTAGCCAAAAAGGGTTAAATGCACAAAGTATATTATTTTAGGGTCAAATATGAACATATCACATCAAAACCATATAGAAATAGATGCAAAAACATGTAATTATGACCATAATCAGATAATGTGTTGGGCACGTTCCAGGCCCTAGTTTCGGGTCCACTTTGGGTCTTAGCCCTGGGGCTTAATCGGGAGCCCGGCCTCGGACACGCCCGTGGCCCAGTTTTCTCTCCTCCCCTTATCTAGGGGAGTTTCAGTCTTCAAAACAGGGGTTTCTCTCTGCCCTGTAGCCTCTACCGCTCGGTTCCCCAGGGCCTGATCCACAACCGACTGAATCAAGGCCTTAAGACTGTCTGCTGTTAGGGTAATCATATTCGAACTGCCCGGCTGCTCATTCACTATTATAGTCGGAGTGCACTGAGCCGTAACTGTTGGCATATTGGCACTGGCCGGAGTATTGGCCACAACTTCAAACTCTGCCCTTAAATCTCGGGGATCAGGATCGACCATCTCTGTCATCCTCTATCCCATCAGTTATCCATATGAAGATGAAAGCAACAACACAGTATATATATAAACATAAATAACAATAAATCCGTTCTTGAGAAAATTGTTTTTATATCCCAAAATGGTAAAAAGGATTTCAACGGCTATTTTAACAAGACTTTTATCATAACTTTTCAAAATTTAAATTTCTTCCAACCATTATGTACAGGGATTAAAAACATCACTATTACACTCTACAACCTTCTCCCAGTGTAGATCATCAGGAAATGGGTATTAAGAGATAAGATCGTCTTTGTTTTGAGAAATATTTCATCACTAATGGACATATATGAAACATAAAACTCATGCCTCAGCTCATAAACGTGCTTTCCCACAGACGGCGCCAGCTGATAGAGTCAAAAAATACTCATCCAGCACACAAAATAAATAAGATCGATGTTATCAAATAATTACTTATCATCCTCTGCAATTAGTTAAACAATGATCCACCTTCTGCCTTCTGCTATACTCTTCTGATCGATCACACTTTCCTTTTAAAGATCTGCACAAAATTGAGCTGGAAGGAATTCCGATGTCGACCCTCTGACGCTCAAGTTAGTCCCCGGAAAAACTCCTCAATGCAACCAGAATGAAAATATATGAGTGTGTTGTGAAAGATGTATCCTAAAACTTGAAAAAGAGAGAGAGAAAACTATTTATACCCTCTCCTTTAGCAAGAGGGGTATGATGGTCCTTTCCTCTGCTTAGGGACCACTACTAACGGCTCCCAATTAATGGAGCAATACATCATAAAGGTAGTACTAATAGTACTATACGTGGCACTCTTCCATTGGTGGAAAGTACAATTTTATTCCCTAAACTTGATTCGGATGGATATGTGCACCTATGTTATAGGTTTCGATGATAGTGACAGGGATTTCTATTCTTCTCTTTACTCTGAACACAGATTGGTCAACTTGCCAGAGGTTAGTCCTTAGAAGTGAGAGGGAGGGATCTTCCTTGAACCAGATATCTCTTGTTAATAGGCAAAGTCCTCTGCACTCTGGCAGAGGGATGAGTCCAAAGGACAGAGCTCATTAGTCCTTCGTTCTATAATTTGGGAATTCTCCTTGGCTAATGCTTTGTTAAACCCTTAGAGCTTAAAGGTCTACATTGGTTCTTGAGACTTTATCATTCGGATACTTTCTTCTTCAAAAGGATCTCTACCATGTCGGTGACCTCTGGGATCATACACATCCACGCCCTATCAATGAGGATCAATCACCTTCCTCTTAGACGCAGCAACTGACTTCTTCTTCCCAACTTCAGAGGCAGGCTTCTTTGGATCAGTCTTCTCCTTCAGCACAGCCATCTGCCCCTCCAGCTTTTGGAGTTCAGTGACCTGACTCCGGACGTGCATCGCAGTCTCCAGGGTCAGTTGCTTTGTCTTCTTCCTTCCCTCAACAATGGGATCATTAGGGTAAAGTTGTTCTTCACACTTCTCCATCAGATTTTCCACGGAAACATCAGCTTTCTATTTCTGAGCCTTAGACTTAGGATTTTTTAGAGCTTTCCCTTCTCCCTTTTTGGCAGCATCAGGGGAGCCTTCGTCCTTGTCGACCTTCTTTTGGATATCCTGAATCAGGATCCCCTGAGATGCTTGTTGATCAGAAACCACTTCAAAATCCTTCGCCAGCTTCTCGTTGGCCTCAGCTCTAAGCAGGCTGTCAGACAGATGATTATCGAACTCCTTCCGCATTGCAGCAAATTCATCCTTCCTTGCTGTGCTCTCAGTAAGCATGGTGTTCAGAGCCTTTTTCAATGCATCATCAGAAGCCCGCTGACTCTCCTTCCACATGGTCAGTAATTCATCATCTCCCTTGCCTGCTTCCTCCTGAGCCACTGACCTGACCTGGGCTTCCTGCCCCTTCAGTGCCTCTGCAATCAGTGTCTTGATCCTGTCATCCAGGCCACTGAGTGAAGAGTCTATCATTCATTGGAATTGGTCAGTAGAGACCACGGTTGATCGTTGTTGTTCAAAGATCAGGAATCTATCAACTGATTCCTTCCTAGCCTTGCCCAACTCAGCAGTGAGGAATTTGATCTTCTCACGCTGACAATCGAGCTTTGCCAGTATCGTCCTCCCCATCAGTGAGACTCCCACTGAAAAGGTTTGGGTCTTCTTCTTCTTGGCTGGCTTGGACTTGGTGGAAACTAACTTTGGGACCTCTCCATGAGCCTTAGCAGTCCCGGTCCCTGGGAGTGCTTCATCGGCCGATGCACCTCCACCCGAGGTCGCACCCTCTGCAACGGGGAGAAGAGCAAGATCCTGAGGGTTGTTTGCCCGGACAACCCTGATGAAGTCTTTTTTATTGATGACTTGGGCATAGGATCGAAGCCCAAATATATCCAGGATCAGCTGCTCCTGATCCCTGAGAGCTTCCTCCCCTATCGCCTTTATCAAGGCAGCCACTTCGGGGACCGATGCTTTCCTCATCATTATCAGAACCCAGAGTCTGATTACCTCTTCACCATAAGATTCTTCCAAGTCTGGAAGATACTGCGTGACAAACCTGATGGCTTTGGATCTGGCATCCATTTCAAATGGAGTTATCTTGGGCACTGTTGGGGGCTCCTCCTGAGTGACCTCCTAGCGTCCTCCGGGTCCTCAGACTCTGATTCTTCATCGTTCGAAATAACCCATTTCCTGCCCTGATTATCCTCTACATCCTCGTCATGGAGCTCCTCCTGAGCCTCCATCTCCTTGTCTCCCTGATTCTCTTCCTCACCTCTATCAGAACTGCCATGTCCCTCCCGGACAACAACCTCTTCTTCACCGCCTTGCTCCTCTTGAGCATCTCCACTTGGCTCTGCCTGAGCCCCATCTCCATCGATTGCATGGACCACGTCCATCACAACCACTTCAGGGTTGACCACTACCCTAACCTTCTCCTCAGCTGGTTCCCCCTCAATCTGAGTCACCTCCTCCCGAGGCATCTTCTCAGTGCCAGAAGACGACGTAGGTTCTGACAAGGGAGGATCAGCAGGGGCCACAAAAGTGATTGGCGCAGCAGTAGTGGCATTTGAAACTGACCTTTGTTCAGGCTGGTCAGATTCAGTATCGGAGGGCTCATCCCTTAGCAATGATCTCTTCTCAGTGGGTTCAGAAATGGTGATTCCCTTCACCTTCACCTTGGTTGGGGCTTTCTTCACTGGCTCCTCCTGAGCCTTTTGAACCGGCCGCCTTACCCATCTCAGTGTCGAGCATTCACTTAATGTTTTCAGTAGAGTTCTTGAACAGGACATGCTTGTCCATGAAGTCATCACAATCCTCCTTGTCGACGTCTCCAAGGAAGTCCTGAAGCATGACTGAAAGCCTGGATCCAAAATGGGGATTCTTGTCAAGCACGATCTTGTCACCCATCATCCTGACTTTCTTTGACTCCTGAACAAGCTTCTGGAGGAGGTACTCCTCCCACTCGATTCTGGTGTGGTCCACAATGGCAGCCAAGCCCCTGATCTTAGGCTGATTGATATGTTCCATGCCTATCATGAAGCCCATTATGCTTTGGACCATAACCTCGAATAGCAGCTTGTATTCAGGTTTCAGAAGTTTCTTGTTCATGGTGTTGAATATCTCTTGAGGAACGATTAGGTACTCATTTATACATTTATGCTCCTTTCCAGCCTTGTAAGCAGTCAGATTTGCCAGTTGGGTGTCCTCAGTAGAATGGGGCTGATTGTAGGTCTTCCTGATGAGATCCCTGACCTGGATCCTCTTAGTGAAATGTTGAACCACCTTCTTGCCATTCTTCTCCACGAACCTCCTGAGTGGAATCACTGATTCCCACTCTCCATCATCTTTCAGATTCATGTTAGCGTAGAACACGATGATTTGGTGTGGGCAGACCTTGGTTGGCTTCTTTGAGATAAAATCTAGGAGCCCAGCCTGATTAATGGCTCCATAGACCTGGAGAAGTTCCTTGATGGTGGATCGATGAGTGAAATTCACCAGCCATTCATAAGACACCTTAGATTCCACCTCAGATATGGTAGTGTGGAATCACTTTCTGTCTTCAATGGATTGAGCAACAGAAGAAGCTATGGATGCAGAGATTGGAGGAAATAAGTGGCAGAGAGTTTGAGTTAAGAAAATATGAGTGCACAATTTTAGCAATGTGCACAAAGCTTCCTTTTATACCCAAAGATTCAGTTTTAATGAGCGGTTTTGATTAAAAGTCTTTTGAAATTCAACGGATTAGATGAAGGGGTATATACAGAATAAGAATTTTACCAAATTCAGTTTTCCAAGTTAATAATTCAAAACTTTATAGAAAACTATTCTCGCCCACACTTGCATTAAATGCGTGTCAGAAGAATGTTTGAAATAAATTCAGATTTCTCATTTAATAAAAACTAAATAATAAATGAATGGCTGGGATTAGAGTTAATAACCCTGTGATTGATGTGGTGTCAGACATGATCAGAAATGATACAAGCAGGTCATAATTAAAGCAAGGGTTCAATAATACATACCAGTCAATCAGATATAGAAACCTGATGATACCTCTGAGTCTAATCAGGGTGACAAACCTTGAGCTCCATGTCCTGAACCTTAGCTTACTCTGAACCTGAACATCATAATCATGATGTTTGTTCCCTCTGAAGCCATCCATTTTTCTGCAACCTGATCCTGAGTTAGTCATCCCTCCTAACCACTTCATTCAATCCTGAACTGAGGTTCATCTTGAACCTTCTACACCTGGGTCAAGAAGTCCTAACTTTACTGTCAGCTCAACAAACCTGGTTTCAGGCAAAGCCTTAGTCAGGATGTCAGCTCTCTGATTGTCAGTAGGGATCCTCTCCATCCTTATATCCTTCTTCTCAACATGATCTCTTATAAACTGATGCCTGATGTCTACATGCTTACACCTTGTGTGTAAGCCTGGGTTTTGGGATATGGCAATGGCACTATTATTGTCACAATAAATTGGGACTTCAGTGGCCTCAACTTGGTATTCTCTCAGTTGTTGCTTCAACCAAAGAATCTGGGAGCAACAACTGCCTGCCGCCATATACTCAGTCTCAGTAGTACACGTTGCAACACTTGTTTGTTTCTTGGAAAACCAAGAGATCAGTTTGCTCCCTAGAAACTGACATGTGCCTGTAGTTGATTTCCTATCAAGCCTACAGCCTCCATAATCAACATCAGAATACCCTGTCAGTTCTAGGTTGTCATCAGAGGGATACCAAAGTCTGAAATTGATTGTACCCTTCAGGTATTTCAGTATCTTTTTGGCACTCTCTAGATGACTCTTCTTCGGATCAGGCTAATATCTTGCACAAACTCCGACTGCATAAGTGATGTCAGGACGACTTGCAGTTAGGTAAGGATCCAATCAGTGCCCTATATTCAGTCTGTTTCACTAAGGTCCCCTCATTGTCAGGATCCAGCTTCTCATTTGTGTTCATGGGAATACGTGAGACTTTGCTGGACTGAACTCCAAACTTCTGAATCAAGTCCCTTGCATACTTGGACTGATTTATGAAGATCCCGAAGTGAGTTTGCCTGACCTGAAGACCTACAAAGAAGTTCATCTCTCCCATCATTGACATCTCAAACTTCCCCGTCATCAGCTTTGAGAATTTCTCACAAAGCTTCAGGTTCGATGATCCAAATATTATGTTATTCACATAAATCTGAACCAAGAGAATGTCTTCCCTTTCGGATATCCTGAAGAGGGTCCTGTCCACTGTTCCTTTTACGAACCCGTGGTCTATCAGAAACTGGGAAAGTGTATCATACCAAGCCTGTGGGCTTGTTTCAGTCCATAAAGAGCTTTCTTCAGGTGATATACCTTGTTACCAACTTCGAACCCTGGAGGTTGCTCAAAATAAACCTCCTCATTCAGTACACCATTCAGGAAGGCACTCTTCACGTCCATATGATACACCTTGAACTTCTTGAATGTTGCATAAGCCAAGAACAACCTAATTACTTCCAATCTTGCAACTGGAGCAAAGGTCTCATCATAGTCGATCCCTTCAGCTTGAGAGTAACCCTTAGCTACCAGTCTGGCCTTGTTCCTGACAACAACATTCTTCTCATCCCTCTTGTTCTTGAAGACCCACTTGGTGCCAATAACGTGTTGATGCCTAGGTCTCTCAACTAACTCCCAAACCTGATTCCGCTCAAACAGATTGAGCTCATCCTGCACGACTAGGATCCAGTTGGGGTCAGCAAGAGCTTCTTCTATGTTCTTAGGTTCCTGATTAGACATGAAATAACAAAACATAGCGCTTCACCAAAGGACAATCTTGTCCAGACCCCCTCATTGACATCACCAATGATGTCAGCCAATGAGTGATCATCTAGCCATCGCCTCCAGGTGACCGTTGCACTGGGAGCTGCTGACGTTCCCTCACCTGATCCTGAAATGTTAGTTTCGACAATAACAGGCAAAGAAGCGGAATGACCAAGAACAGGTGATACTGAGTCATTTCCTGAGGGTTGTGCAATATCAGGGACATTGTTTCCCCCTACAGAGTTGGACTCAGTAACTGTCTCAGGTGCAGAAGCATCATCACCGACAGTACGTACCTCAGGTTGAGTCTGTGCCTCCGTCTGAGACTCAACATTCTCCGAGACTGGGGCTTGCTGAGGGTTGGCCTGAGGTCCATCCTGATCGTCATCATCATCCCATCCCATGGGAGCATTCACGAATTTGACATTGAACTCAGGATTCTTCAGGCTCAGTCTTGTCACCCTCTTGGTAACCCCTTCAGTGTCAGGACTTGGAACCTGTTTTCTACTCACTGATACAGTCTCATCAAACACAACATGAGGTGTTTCCTCCAAATAAAGGGTCCGACAGTTATATACCCTGAAAGCTTTGCTGACTAAGGAGTATCGTAAGAAAACTCCCTCATCAGACTTGCTATCAAAGGCTTTAAGCTGGTCTTTCCCATTGTTATGGATGAAATACTTACACCCAAAGATATGGAAATAGGAGATGCGAGGCTTCCTTTTATTCCAAGTTTCATAAGGTGTCTGAGCATGTTGTTTGTTCACCATAGATCGGTTCTGAGCATAGCAAGCAGTGTTGATTGCTTCAGCCCAGTACTTCTTGGGCAGTCCTGACTTAGCCAACATGGTCCGGGCAGCTTCCTTCAGGGTCCGGTTCCTTCTCTCAGCTACCCCATTCTGCTGAGGGGTCCTGGCTGCAGAAGTCTCATGAGCAATACGAAGGTCAGTACAAACATATGTTATAATAGAGTTAATAAACTCAGTTCCCTGATCTGATCTGATCCTGACGATGCTCTGACCTTGTTCAGTACTCAATTTCTTGAGTAACTCAGGAAGCTTGACCTGAGTCTCCTTCTTGTTAAGCAAGAAAATAACCCATGTGTACCTGGAATAATCATCAACAACAACAAGGGTATATTTCCTACCATTCATGCTGACAGGAGTAATCGGACCAAAGAGATCCATGTGCAGGAGCTGAAGCACTCTGTCAGTTGAGAAGGCATCTTTCTCCTTGAATGAAGCTTTGGTTTGCTTGCCTTCCTAACATGCTCCGCACACGTAGTCTTTGCTAAAAACCTCATTAGGTAGACCTTCTGCGGGCCTTCCTGAGCTACGTAGTCCTGAAGGAGATCACGAAATCTGGTCATGTGCCTGGAACACCCTGAGTCCAAGTACCAGTCCTTCATCAGATCCTTTTTCTTCTTCTTGTAGCCCGCAGCGACCTTAAAAGAATCAGGCCTCAGGTACCCATCTCGTATTATGTCCTACAGTGTCAGCCATACCCTTCGGGATCCAGATTTGTTTAACAATTCTGATGACATCAGAAGTGTAAACCTGTCTCCCTGAAACATCAACATACAATGTCCGCTTCTTTCTTTGTACCTGAGAAGTTGAGGGTGTATGGGTGTCAGCCTGAGGTTCAGGAGCCCTGGATTGGTTCCTGGGGGCGGGCCTCCTGTTCCTCCTTGGCCTGGGTGCATTGGGCTGAGGTCTATCCTGGGAAGGAGCAGCTCGGGCCTGACCTCTAGGCACTTGGGGTCTGGCCTGAGTGTTATAGGAGTATGGTCTCCGTCGCCCTTCAGAGGCCACCTGGTTTGTCCTTCTCCTTTGAGGATTAGGACGCTCCTGATGGGCCCTGTGCGCTGTCTGAGGCCTCTGGACCTCAGTATCCCTTGGCATTGCCTGAGGCCTCCTCTGACTAGAATTCCTTCCACCCTGAACATTCTGAGGCTTAGCCTGAGAAGTGCTAGGGGCAAAGTTCTTTCCAGCCTGAGGGTTCCTAGGCTGAGCCTTAGGGATCCCTTGGTCCTTCTTCCTCGGCTCAGGATGAGGAGTTTTGGCCTTTTTCTTACGTTTTGGCACTTGTTCCTCAGTCCTTTGGCTGACAGGTTCAGCAGACATTTTCTCCTTCCCTTTGCCCTTATCCTGATGAGCAACACTAGGGCCCTTGTCATCAGTTTGGGGAGGGACAAACTTTTTCTGAGAGTTGCTCCCTGAAGCACCTCTCTTCTTTTTGCCCTTTGAGCCTTTTGAGGCATCATAGCCTAACCCAGATTTAGCACCATCGGTAAGCTGAGAGAAACTTGTTAACTCATCAACCACTTGGGAAGATGTGTGTAACTTCTTCAGCTTTTCCTCAAGGCGCACATTTTCTCTTTTCAGGGCCTCAAGCTCAGTGGTGTATTGAAGCACAAGTTTCTGATGAGCATTCTCTTTCGAGATAAGTTCAAGGTCCCAAGAAGTTTGCTCAGCACTAAGGCGAGCTTGCCACTCAGTTTCGAACATCCCTCTTAGAGCTATACGCTCAATCTTCTGCTTTTCCTGAGCGAGGAACAAATCAGTGTCACGAGTCTCATCAGCGAGCTGATTACACCATTCAGTCTTTCAACCGCCATTGAAGTCTCATCATGCCTATTCCGGGCATGAAGCAACTCTTCCTGGAGGTTTACTAATCTGAGGGCTTCCTCAGTATCTCTAATTCTGGGAGACTCAGTTAACCGATCATTCTCCCCAATTAGTTGTGTATTTATATCCACTGTGTATATATGAGTCTCCGGCTGCCTTGAGAAATCAACTATCAATTGCTCTAGGGCGAGCTGAAGGTCGAGGTCTCTTGCTGAGTCTGAGTAAGCTCAGGTGCGTGATCAGGAGAAGAGGCAGAAGAACATACCTCATCATTTGCCATCAGGCAGAGATTATCATACTCCTCATCGGAGAAGAGTTCAGGGGATCGGCGTCCTGGGCCATCTGAGTCTGAGGAATCCTCAGCAACCAAAGCTCTCCGATCTGATGCCCTGAGACCTCTTTTGGCTCTCTGATCTTCTCTCTCGCGAGCACTGAGATCCTGACAATCATACTGATAATGTCTGGTCTTCTTGCAATGGTAACACTGATCTACATCAGAAAAACCCGGTTTGTCAGTGTACCTCTTATCTGACGACTCCCTCCTGCTCCCTTACGATCGTTCAGGTTTAGAGCTGGATCTTCTGGGCTCAGCATCGTCTCTCCTTCTGGAGCTTTTCTTATCTCTCCGCCACTCAGGCTCATCCCTTTCTCTCCTGGAATCTGAACCCCTCCTTTCTTCCCTCCAGGGGCTGAAATACCTGCGATCACGGGAGTCAGTATAAAACTTCTTATACCTGCCAAAATGAGTGTTCATCTTCTCGAATCTCCGTGCCATCAGGTTGTACTCCAGGGCTAGCTTATCCTTGCTCATATCTCTGAGTGATTTCGAGCCAGATCCAGCCTTAAGCTCAGGAGTAGCTTTAAGAGCCATGCTCTTTTCCTTCTCAGGTGTCTTTTTCTCAGTCACATCCTCACTGATAACACCCTTCATCTTCCTTTTATCGAGATCGAATTCCAGAGCCTTCAGCTCTGAGAAGAGGTGAGAGTAAGGAATGTTAGTGAGATCCTGAGTGATCTTCAACAAGATCACTCCTGTGTCCCATCTTTCAGGGAGACAGTTCAGGATTTTAGATGACACCTCCCTCTTGGGAAAGTCCTTCCCAAGGGTTCCTAGCTCGTTCATCATCTTAATGAACCGAGCTTCCATTTGATCGATGGTCTCTCCTTCCAACATCCGGAACGCCTCAAACTTCCTGATAGCAAAATCACGTTTGTTCTCTTTAATCTTTTCAGAACCCTCACTCATATCCTTCAGCGCATCCCAGAACTCCTTCGTGGTTTTCAAATGCATGAGCCTGACCGAGTTCTCGTAAGAAACGGTGTGGAGTATAATTTTCTTTGCAACATTATCCAGTCTGATTTGCTTAATCTGATTAGATGTAAGCGCGGACCTCTCCACTGGCTCATCTCTGGCAGCCGGAACAGGGACATTACCAGCTACAGGCCAGGTAGTGGCATGATTGGTCATGAACTTGATAGGGCCATTCTCGATCACCTGGGGCATCTGATCATGGACCCTAAATTTCCAATAGTCATAGTTACCAATAGAGAACTCAGGTAGGTTGCCCTCAAGGCGCTTAGAATCGGATGCCATGATATGCAAGTTTTTAGAAATAGATCTGTTCAATTGACCACCAAAAGTTTCTCCTCAGAAACTGTTGGTAAACAAAGTCAGTGGTCTTTTGAACCACTGCTCTGATACCACTTGTTGGTCCCGAAACGAGTATAAATCAGTGTATGGGGGGGAATACACTGATGTCAGATTTTCCCGAAAATCTCAGGAAAATGCTCTTTCAGACTTAGTCAGGAAGCTCCTGAAATGTTCAGTTAAACTGATGGTCCTCAGGGGCAGCAGGGACGGATCAACAGCGAACCAAATAGGCTAACTCAGAGTTGTGCTCTCAGAAGCTAGTTGGACAACTATCTCAGTAAGCTCAGTTTAGTGCGGAATTTGAGCCCTTAAGTTTTTACTCGTTTTAGTTCTGAAAACTTATCAGTATGCTTAGGGAAAACATGGTTAAGGCTAGTGCACAATTTTACTGATCAGGATGAAGAATCAATCCTGATGGTTTTCAAAACAATGCAAGTATGCTTCAGTTTAATATGAATGACAGTTATGATCCTGAGCAATAAGTAAATCAGCACACAAGGGTCTTTTTAATGTGGTTCGGAGATAGGTACCCTGAGGATAGGTACTTGGGTTTTACGTGCCAAGGGACACGAATAAGCAACTTCCTCTCTAAGGAACTGACCCCTGGGTGTTTTTCAAGTCTCAGTCCTTCCTACCAACCAACTCACAACCTGAGGAGTTTGGTATTCACGTTTTCCAACTATTGTGTATTGATCCCCCTAACAAATCTGTTCTAAGGATGGGATCAATACTCTAAGCAATATACAGAAAAGATTCCTACTACAATACTAGGGAAATTTAAAGTTTCAGAGTGTTGTTCAAAGTATGCTTTGAGTGCTTGGAATCTTGAGAGCTTTCTCTTGGAAATTTCCCATTAGCCTTGAATGGGAGCAAGGCCTTCTGTATTTATAGGGGGTTTGAAATAGATCAGTTGGAGGAGATCCATTTCAAATCCTCTATTTTAGGTAGGTGCAGGTACTGGTTGTCCTTGTCTGACAATGACCATACCTAGTATGGCAAAGTTTCTGATCCGCCGCCTGCACCTCTGAGAAACATTAAATGTGCTCAGTCTCCGTACATATGTGTCACCTTCTTACTGGTCGCTTGTTCAACGGCTAGTTTATCGGCATTGACTTTACTGATCCTCGTACATTTATGACTCTAAGTCTAACCAATCAGGACCCAATGTAAGGGTACCTAAAGCCTGATTTCTTATTTCAGGCAAGCTCTAGCCCAATTGAGAGAGGAGAAGCCAAGAATCACATCTGGTACATCGATAGTAGTTGCTCGAAGCATATGACTTTTGAAAAGCATCTTGTCCTGGATTTTGTGATGCTTGATGGGCCTAGAGTTATGTTCGGTGACAACAATTTTGGAGTCACCAGAGGAGTTGGCACCCTGCTGATCAAAGGAACAAGAGTTGAAGAAGTCTACTATGTAGATGGGCTGATGCACAATCTTCTGTTAGTATCCCAATTCTGTGATAAGGGATATTCAGTAAGATTCTATAAAAACTCTTGCCTTGTTATTAATGATTTAAATGAGCAGTTTCTACTAACTGGCCTCAGAAGAGGTAATATGTATCTTACAGACTTTGCAAGCTGTCCAGTTGATTCATGCCTGGTTGCTAAACGTTCGGCAGAGGTCAGCTGGCTCAGGCACGAGAGATTAGGTCATTTGAACTTCAAGACTCTCAACAAGGTTGCAAGAAAGGGTCTAGTCAGAGGACTTCCAAATGAGGTGTTTGCATTTGATCAGAAGTGTGATGCCTGTCAGAAAGGGAAGCAGACCAAAGCCTCATTCAAGGATGTGCAGAGTACTGCAACAACAAAAGCACTCCAGCTGCTTCATATGGATTTGTTTAGACCTGTCTCACCTCTTAGCTTCAGTGGAAGGAAGTACACACTGGTGATTGTGGATGATTATACAAGATTCACTTGGGTAGTGTTCTTGTTCAAGAAGAATGAGACTATGGTCAAGATGCTGGAGCTGTTCAAGAGGACTCAGAAGGAGCTGGACCTCAACATAGTCAGAATCCGAAGTGATAAAGGTACTGAGTTTCTTAACTCTGTTGTTTCTGACTATTGCAGGGAAAATGGTATTCAGCATGAGACCTCAGCTGCCATAACACCTCAGCAGAATGGGTTAGCTGAGAGGAGGAACAGAACCCTCAAGGAGGCAGCAAGGACCATGTTAGCTGAATATCAGACTCCTCAAAGATTTTGGGCAGAAGCCATCAACACTGCTTGCTTAATTCAAAATAGGTGTCTACCAGTCAAGAGGCATGGCAAGACTCCTTATAAGATGTTCAAAGGTAAATCTCCTAACCTTTCCTCTGTCCATATTTTTGGGGGTAAGTGCTTCATCCATGGCAATGGAAAGACCAAGTTAAAGACTTTTGATGCTAAGGTTGCTAAAGGAATATTCTTAGGATATTCTGGAAGTAGCAAAGCCTATAGAGTCTTTAATAAGGTTTCTCTTTGTGTGGAGGAAACACTCCATGTTGCATTTGATGAATCTATTCATGAGTACAGCAAAAAGAAGCTAGCAGATGAGGTGGATCAGCTGAATCTGTCAGACAAGCCAGATCTGATCAAGGTGGTAGTGCTTATTATTGAATAAGATTCAGATGATGATGATGAGCCCAAGACACCTGATAAGCCTTCATCAGCACCAGATGATGGCCCAATGACTCCTGACACTAACCAAGGGGGAATATCAGACAAGACCCAAGAGGAGCAGACCATGGCACCTTAGAGGGGTAAGAAGAAGATGTTTGACTTCCCAGCTGAGCAGATCTCAGGAGACCCAAGTGTAAGTGTCCAGACCAGAAGAGAGCTTAACTTAGGTGCTCAGTTCAGCTGCTATGTGTCTCTGATAGAACCCAAGAATATCCATGAAGCTCTTGGAGACCCAAACTGGATTGTAGCAATGCAAGAGGAGCTGAACCAGTTTGCAAGACAAGAAGTTTGGACTCTAGTGGAGAGGCCCAAACATCAGAAGGTCATAGGCACTAAGTGGGTCTTCAAGAACAAGAAGGATGAAAATGATGTTGAGGTGAGAAACAAGTCAAGGCTAGTAGCCCAGGGGTATTCACAGTCAGAGGGGATTGACTATGATGAGACATTTCCTCCTGTGGCCAGACTAGACGCCATCAGATTGTTTCTGGCCTATGCTGTTTTCAAAGGGTTCAACGTATATCAGATGGATGCCAAATCAACATTTTTGAATGGAATCCTGGCAGAAGAGGTATATGTGGAACAGGCACCAGGATTTGAGATTGGAAACAAGGTCTATAGGTTGCAGAAGGCTTTATATGGACTAAAGCAGACACCTAGAGCATGGTATGACACATTGTCTCAGTTTCTGTTGGATAGTGGATTCAGTAAAGGCAAGATAGACAAGACCTTGTTCAGAAAAGAAGATGGAGATGATATCCTCTTGGTGCAAATCTATGTGGATGATATCATCTTCGGCTCCCCCAACAAGCAGATGTGTGATCAGTTTAGTAAGCTGATGACAAGCAAGTTTGAGATGTCCATGATGGGGGAGATGACCTATTTCCTTGGACTTCAGGTGAAGCAGATGTCCAATGGAACCTTCATAAGCCAAGCTAAGTATGCCAAGAACTTGATAGAAAAGTTTGGAGTCAGTAGCAGCAGAGAAGCTAAGATTCCAATGATGGCAAACTTTAGCATGGATCCAGATGAGGCTAGTGAGAAAGTGGATCAGACACAATATAGAGGACCTATTGGTTATCTGCTGTATCTCACTGCCAGCAGACCTGATATCAGCTTTGCAGTAAGAGTGTGTGCAAGATTTTAGGCCAATCCAAAGAAATCTCATCTGGAAGCAGCAAAGAAGATTGTAAAGTACTTGAAGGGTACTTACAATCTAGGCCTCTGGTACCCAACTGATGACAATTTTCAGCTGAGTGGGTATTCAGATTCTGACTATGGAGGGTGCAAGATTGATAGTAAATCAACTTCAGGTACATGTCAGTTTCTGGGAAGTAAGCTGATATCTTAGTTCTCCAAGAAGCAGACTTCAGTAGCTACTTCTACAACAGAGGCAGAGTACATGGCTGCTGGTAGTTGCTGCTCTCAGTTGCTCTGGATCAGACAACAGCTAAGAGACTACCATGTGATCACAGAAGAGATACCTATCTTTTGTGATAGCACAAGTGCAATAGCCATTACTAAGAACCCAGTTCTTCATACCAGATGTAAGCATGTGGACATAAGACATCATTTCCTTAGATATCATGCTGAGAAGGGTGACATCAGGATGGAGAAGATTCACACAGAGAAACAGAGAGCAGATGTTCTTACCAAGCCTTTAGCAGAGGTAAGATTCAGAGAATTAGTAGCAGAGTTAGAAATGGTAGATGGAGGAGCAGTTCTTTAGAAAGGGATGTTGGTCCCTAAAGAAGACTTTGAGTCTTCTTGTTTTGAAAACAGCTGACTTTACAATCAG
>JAPKLY010002721.1:0-22756 GCA_026898435.1 Prunella vulgaris | reverse complement strand
TTAGAGGCTCTTATGTGCATCTAGGGAGACCTTTGCATGTTAGAGTGGCTTGTCTATTGATTGTACAATACCTCAATGCATGAGTAAGTGACACTTCACCTCATGAAACATAGGATAGTACACCAATACACTTCTCACACACCTAGCTCACTTTGTGAATCAAGGTGATAGGTAGTTTACTTGTTTGACGCACTTGTACACGATAGATACCTTATCACCTTTACTTGCTTTGTGTTTTCGAATTTGGAACAATAATCTTACCATACAAATATCCCTCTCCCTGTGTTCGATATAAAATAAACTTGGTTAAGCTTGCATTTACAATAACGATCGTGTACACTTGCATGTAGACACCAAATAGGCAAACAAGTTTTTGGCGCCGTTGCCGAGGAGACGGTGTGTTTGTTTGGTTGTTTGATTTTTGTTTTTGTTTTCGATTTTTATACTTTTTGGTGTGAAAAGTTTTGATACTTGATTCTTTTTAGGTGTATGCACACAAGAAGTCAAGGGGGAGATCTTCTACCCTTTGAATCGGATCTTGAGAATAGCCTAAGAAGAAGAAGGAGAGAAGCTCATTTGAATCAAATCAACATGGAGATTAATATGAATGAACCTCGAGATGAGATAAGAGAAGAAGAGCCCTTGAGAGGACAAATACATCAAGGAGAAGAGAATTTTGCTCAAAGAGAGGTTCCACTTCAACCACAACCTATACCACACCAATACCCACCTTATCCACCGCCAAATCAACCTTACTACCCACCTCAATATCCCAATTACCCAAATTACCCAATGAACCCACCATACTACCCACCACCACCACATAATTACCCATACTATCCATATCCACCACCACCTCAACACTAAAGACCACAAATTGTAAACCCACCTCAAAATCATGAACCATTGCTGTGAGACTACTTTGAGCCGAGAGTTAATGAGCAATATAATGGAATAGAAAGACCTCCGATTGATGCTGAAAAGTTTGAGCTTAATACGAATCTTTTGAAGTTGTTAAAGGAGTCTCCATTCGAAGGATCGAGTGATCGAGAAGACCCAAATGCTCACCTTAATAACTTTATAGAGATATGTGACACAATCAAGTACAAAGGAATGTCGGATAGTGAAAAGAAGCTTCGTTTCTTCAACTTCACATTGAGGGGGAGAGCTAAAGCATGGATTCGAGCTATGAATCCTAAAGCAGCCACATGGGAGGAGTTGAGTTCCCAATTTCTTAAGAAATTTTACCCTCCATCAAAGATGCTAAAGGCTAGGGAAAAGATAAAGAATTTCTGACAATAGGCGAGAGAAACCATATCTAGTGCATGGGAGAGGTACCAAACCTTGTTGTTGGCTTGTCCTCAACATGGTTTGAGGGATGAAGATATACTTTTGACGTTCACCATTGGATTGCATGAAGGAGACAAGAATTACTTGAAATCTTATGCCGGAGGCTCGATTTGGATGAAGACCGTTCGTCAAGTGAACGAGATCATCGAGAACACTGCTGTAAATGATGCTTTCCAAAGAGAAGCTAATAGTGGAACGGGTGATCGAGCTGCACTTCTTGAGGAAAAGATGACAAATGTGATAAATTTGTCTATGGAGGCCAAAACCAAAACCAAGCTCCAGCTCCTATGCAAGTAAGTGTTGTTGAAAGTATTCCTCCTCCTACTACCTCTACTCAAGAAGAAGTGAATTATATGGGTCGTCCTCAAAACAACAATTCTTTCCAAAATAATCAAAGGTCATATGTTGCTCCACCTTTTCGACAACAAGGAAGTCCATATCCGAATCAAGGAAATCCTCCTTTCAACCCTAATAGAAGGCATGAAAATTTTTCGTACTCCAATCCTAAGGGGGCAATCCAATTGCCACCCGAGATTGATCCAGGGTCAAAGCCGCCTAACAATGAGGGTAAGGGGAGTGTGGAAGACACCTTGGCGTTGATTTTGAAGAACATGGAAGATATGAGGGTGGAATTTAGAAAGATGAATGGTGAGACGAACAAGAAGTTTGATGACTTGTGTGCTTCACAAGGGAATCAAATCAAGAGCTTGGAATTTCAAATGGGGCAAATTGCTTCATCTTTAAGTCCACAAGTGAATAAAGGTAAGTTCCCTTCTACAACCAAAATTAATCCTCGTGAGCATTGTAATTCAATTTCATGTGTGGAGGTTGAAAAAGAGGTTCTAGGGAATTCTCCTTTACAAATGTTTCATGAGGATATGGTGGAGGAAGTATTTCGTTGTGAGAATGTGAAATTGGTGAAGAGTAATGAGAAAGGCTTGGGGGTAGAAGATAGGTTCATAAAGAAAGAGAAGGAAAAGAAAGAAAAGATTGAGGGGTTAGATAAAATAGGGGGTGTGGAAAGAAAGGTGGAAGAAGGGAAAGTGAAAAAGGGTGTGAAGGTGGAAATTTCAAAAGGAATGAAAGATAAAGTTGATGATCGATTCAAAAAGTTTGTTGAGCTATTCAAGAAGTTTTATTCAAAGATGCCTTTTCATGAAGCTATTGAAGAAATGCCAAATTATACAAGGTTTTTGAGAGATGCTTTGGCAAAGAAAATGAAAGCAAATGAACCGGAAATGGTTAAGCTCACTCGTGAGAGTAGTGAGTTGATACTAAATCATTTACCACAAAAGCTTAGAGATCTGGGGAGTTTCTTGTTGAGTTGCCATATTAAAGAGAGCAAGGAAATGAAGGCCTTGTGTGATTTGGGCACAAGTGTGAACATGATGCCATTATCTATTGCCAAAGAGTTGGGATTGCAAGACTTGAAGCCAACAAAAATGAAATTGCAAATGACCGATGGTTCAAAAGTAAGACTAAGAGGAGTTATAGAGGATGTGGTCGTTCATGTTGTTAAGTTTGTTTATCCCGTTGACTTTGTTGTGCTAGATATTGAGGAAGATTTTGAGAGTCCTTTCATTTTTGGAAGACTTTTTCTTGCTACGTCGGATGTTTTAATCAATATTAAGCAAGGAGAGGTTACTCTTGGAATGAATGGTGAGAAAGTCACTTTTTCGATCCATGGTAATTCCAAGAGTTCCCAAAAGAAGATTGAAGGAAATATGAACAAAGTTGAACGAGATGATATGGCGAGTAAGGAAAATGACAAGGCAAGAAAAATTGATCTCAAGAGTGAGGCTAGTGTTGATGATCCTTTTGAAAAGAGAAAGAAAGTGAATGAAGACAAGGGGGTGAAACAAGTGGTGAAGAAAGTATATTTTCTAAAAAGGAAATTGAGTGATGTACGTCACTCAACTCTCATCGATCTTGATGTTACTTGAGCTTTTAAGAGTCGTCCGGCTAGGAGATGTTAAATCCAAGCTCTAGATGGGAGGCAACCCATCCGTATCCTTTATTTCTTTTGTTTTAGTTTTGACTTGATTGATTTTTGTGTTGGAATGGAAGCATGAGGTTATTTGGTATTTTTGGCCAATTTCTTATGATAAGTGCTTGTTGATTTTGAGCCTATATGACTAGGAAGAGTTTGAGGAGTGAATTTTTGATATAATCTTGATGAATACTTGGTTTTTGAGTTGAGAGTTTGTGATTAATTGGTTTTATGTGCTAGAAAATTTG
The DNA here is from genome assembly GCA_026898435.1 of Prunella vulgaris. Classification (NCBI taxonomy): domain Eukaryota; kingdom Viridiplantae; phylum Streptophyta; class Magnoliopsida; order Lamiales; family Lamiaceae; genus Prunella; species Prunella vulgaris. The sequence continues at coordinate 19,168 of JAPKLY010002721.1, read as the reverse complement.
TAATTTACCACTTTTCCAAACTTTATTAGGATTTACAATCGGAAAAAAATTTTGGGGGGTATGTTTGTGTTAAATTTCTCAATTTGCTACCATATTTGATTCATGATTGATGATATGATTGTTGATATTCTTGTGATATTTTGAGTGTTAAGTGAAGTTGTGTAGGAAAAGTACAAGAAAAAAGGGTGAAAATTTGAAAATTTTCGAAATGGAAATTGAAGGCCTCGGTCGACAGCACCTGGAGCCTCGGTCGGCAGCCTTCACGAGCCTGGAACCCTGGAAAGACAGCCTCCGAGCGAGTTAGCTGTCGACAGACCCCAAGGTCTTGTACGATAGCCCTCGTGCGACCAAACTGTCGCGCAGCTTGGTTGGCAACCCGTAAGCTCTTAGTTGACAGGCCTGTTCGGAAATACGGATTTTGACCAATGTGGGTCAAACTTTGACTACAATTTCCAAGGTAAGCCCACTCACTCTTTACTCATTCTTATACACTCTTACACACACAAACACACACTTAATCATAAGATGTTTGGACAATCAGGAAGTATTTTGATTAGATCCCAAAACCCCTTGATGAATTTTCCTAAGTATAGTTCGTCAGGATGATAGGCTCAGGACTAGATAGGGTAGAATAGATTTTCTATTCATAGGTATTCAGTTCAGGGGGAACATACTAAGGAGTGAAGACTGATGGAGACATCCCTGAAGTCTGAAGCTGTTCCAACCCTGAAGGTGTTGAACATCCTTAAGATGGTCAACCTGAAGCTGCAACCTGAAAAACTTAGAAAGACTCCTGAAGATGCCTAGAAGCCATCCTGAAGAAGACCACTGACCCTGACAGAACTGAGTAGAATAAGTATGCTCAGAGAAGTCTTCGTCAGTGAAGGCTCAGTGTAACCTTGATCAGGCTGAACGTCCCTCTGATGTTCATAAGTCCTGACTTGGGCTTAGTATCAGTTAATCTGATACTTATAAGTCCTGAGACCCAAAGGTTACACGTGCGAATGGAAGTCTGAGGAAGCAAAAGGAATGTCAGAGTCTCTAACAAAAGACAAACATTTATCCTGAGTTAAGAACGAGAAACTCAGAGTTATAAATGTATGAGGATCAGTAAAGTCAATGCCGACAAACTAGCCATTGGACAAGTGACCAGTTAGAAGGCAACACGTATGTACGGAGACTAAGCACATTTAATGCTTCTCAGAGGCGCAGGTGGCGGATCAGAAACTTTACCATACTTGGTATGGTCTCTGTCAGACAAGGACAACCAAACCTACCCTAAAATAGAAGGTTTGAAACGGATCTCTTTCCAACGGATCTTTTTCAAACCTCCTATAAATACAGAGAGCCTTGCACCCATTCAAGGCTAACGGGAAATTTCCAAGAGAAACTCTCAAGATTCCCAGCGCTCAAAGTTGATTTGAAACAACACTCTGAAACTTAAATTTTCCTAGTGTTCTTGTAGGAATCTCCTCTGTATTATTTTCTTAGAGTATTGATCCCATCCTTAACTTTGATTTGTTAGAAGGATCAATACAAAATAGTTGGAAAACATGTAAAACCAAACCCCTCAGTTTGTGAGTCGGTTAGTTTATTTGTAAGGACTGGGACTTGTAAAACCACCCAGGGCCAGTTCCTAAGAGAGGAAGTTGGCTACTCGTGTCCCTTGGCACGTAAAACCCAAGTACCTATCCTCAGAGTTTTGAGGATAGCTTCCTGTTCAATCAGGTCGTGGACGTAGGAGTTGGTTATCTCCAAACCACATTAAAAAGACCCTTGCGTGCTGATTTACTATTTTTTCAGGATCATAATTGTCATACATATTAAACTGAGCATCCTTGCATCGTTTCTGAAAACCATCAGGACTGACTTGTCTCAGACTTGTCATCCTGATCAGTAAACTGTGCACCAGCCTTAACCACATTTTCACTAAGTAAAACTAATAAGTTTTCAGAACTAAAACGAGTAAACTTAAGGGCTTACATTCCGCATTAAATTGAGCTTACTGAGATAGCTATCCAACTGACTTACTTCTGAGCTGTCAGTAGGTGGGTTATCTTTACTGAGCTTCTGAGAGCACAACTCTGACCTAGCCTATCTGGTTCAACACTGACCCGTCCCTGCTGCCCCTGAGGACTCTCAGTTTATAGAACACATCAGGATCTTCCTGACTAGGTTTTGAAAGAGCATTTTCCTGAGACTTTCGGGAAAATCTGACATCAGTGTATTCCCCCCCATACACTGATTTATACTCGTTTCGGGACCAACAAGTGGTATCAGAGCAGTGGTTCAAAAGACCACTGACTTTGTTTACCAACAGTTTCTGAGGATAAACTTTTGGTGGTCAACTGAACTGATCTGTTTCTGAAAACTTGGATTCATGGCATCCGATTCTAAATGCCTCGAATGCAGTCTTCCTGAATTCTCTATTGACAATTCTGATTATTGGAAATTCAGGGTCCTTCAACACCTCTACTCCATCCATGATCAGATGCCACAGGTGATTGAGCATGGTCCAACACCTGGCCTGTTGATGGTAATGTTCTAGTACCAGTTACCGGTGATGAAGAAGTGGAGATGTCCGCGCTTACTGCTGATCAGATTAAGCAAATCGGACTGGATAATGTTGCAAAGAACATTATACTCCACACCATTTCTTACGAGAATTCGGTTAGACTCATGCACCTGAAGACCGCGAAGGAGATCTGGGATGCGCTGAAGGAGATGAGTGAGGGATCAGAGAAGATCAAGGAGAACAAGAGAGATCTTGCTATCAGGAAGTTTGAGGCCTTACGGATGTTAGAGGGAGAGTCCATCGATCAGATGGAAGCTCGGTTCATCAAGATGATGAACGAGCTAGCAACCCTTGGGAAGGAGTTTCCCAAGACGGAGGTGTCATCTAAAATCCTGAACTGTCTCCCTGAAAGATGGGACACAGGAGTGATCATGTTAAAGAACACTCAGGACCTCATCAACATTACTCACTCTCACCTTTTCTCAGAGTTAAAGGCTCTTGAATTCGACCTCGATAAGAGGAAGACTAAGGATGCTGCCAGTTAGGAAGTCAGTGAGGAGAAGACACCTGAGAAGGAAAAGAGCGTGGCTCTTAAAGCTGCTCCTAAGCCTGAGGCTGGATCTGGCTCGAAATCACTGAGAGATATGAGCAAGGACGAGCTAGCCCTGGAGTACAGCCTGATGGCACGACCTTTCAAGAAACTGAACTCTCGATTCCGCAGGTATAAGAAATTTTATACTGACTCCCGTGATCGCAGGTATTCCAGCCCCAGGAGATCGAGCCCCCGGAGGGAAGAGATGAGGGGTTCGGATTCTAGGAGAGATCGTGATGAGCCTGAGTGGTGCAGAGATGAGAAGAGGAGAGACGATGAGCCCAGAAGATCCAGCTCCAAACCTGAAAGATCATCAGGGAGCAGGAGGGAGTCGTCGGATAAAAGGTATACTGACCAAAAGGGTGTTGCTGATGTAGATCTCTGCTACCATTGCCACAAGACCGGACATTATCAGTATGATTGTCCGGAGCTCAGCGCTCGAGAGAGAGAAGATCGAAGAGCCAAGCGGGAGCTCAGGGCATCAGACCGGAAAGTAATGCTTGCTGAGGATTCCTCAGATTCAGATAGCCCAGGACGCCGGTCCCCTGAACTCTTCTCCGATGAAGAGTATGATGACCTCTGCCTGATGGCAGATGATGAGGTATGTTCTTCTGCCTCTTCTCCTGATCACGCACCTGAGCTTAGCTCAGATTCAGCAGGGGAAGTTGACCTTCAGCTCGCCTTAGAGCAATTGATAGTTGACTTCTCTAGGATGCAGGAGACGCATAGTCACATAGTGGATGTGAATGCACAACTGAGTGGGGAAAACGATCGGTTAACTGAGTCTCTCAGAGTGAGGGATACTGAGAAAGCCCTTTGATTAGTACATCTTCAGGAAGAGTTGCTTCATGCTCAGAACAAGCATGATGAAGCTCCACTGGAGGTGGAAAAACTTAAGGGTGTAATCAGCTCGCTGATTGAGACTCGTGACACTGATCTGTTCCTTGCTCAGGAACAACTGATGATTGAGCGACTTGCTCTGAGATAGATGTTCAAAACTGAGTGGCAAGCTCGCCTTTATGCTGTGCAAACTGCTTGGGATCTTGAACTGATCTCAAAAGAGAAAGCTCATGGGGAGTTGGTGCTTTAATACACCACTGAAAATAAGGCCCTGAAACAAAAGATTGGGCAACTTGAGGAAAAGCTGAAGAAGTTACACGAGTCTTCCCTAGTGGTTGATGAGTTAACAAGTTTCTCTCAGCATACCGATGGTGCCAAAGATGGGTTAGGCTATGATGCCTTTAAAGACCCAAAGGGCAAGAAGAAGAGAGGTGCTTCAGGGAGCAACTCTCAGAAGAAGTTTGTCCCTGCCCAAACTGACGACAAGAGCCCAAGTGTTGCTCGTCAGGATAAAGGCAAAGGGAAAGAGAAAGTGCCCGCTGAACCTGTCAGGCAAAGGACTGAGGACCAAGGCCCAAAACCTAAGGGAAAGGCCAAGGCTACTCATCCTGAGCCGAGGAAGAAGGATCAAGGGAACTCCAAGGCTCAACCCAGGAACCCTCAGGCTGGAAAGAACTCTGCCCCAAGCACCTCTCAGGCTCAGCCTCAGAATTCTCAGGGTAGAAGGAACTCTGGTCAGAGGAGGCCTCAGGCAAGGCCAAGGACTACTAAGGTCCATGCACCTCAGGCAGGGCACAGGGCCCACCAGGAGAGTCCTAATCCTCCAAGGAGAAGGACAAACCAAGTGGCCCCTGAAACGCCATGGAGACCTGACTCCGATAACACTCAGGCCAGACCTCAAGTGCCAAGAGGTCAGGCCCGAGCTGCTCCTTCCCGGGATCAAACTCAGCCCAATGCACCCAGGCCAAAGAGGAACATGAGGCCCGCCCCCAGGAATCAATCCAGGGCCCCTGAACCTCAGGCTGACACCCATACACCGTCAACTTCCCAGGCACAAAGGAAGAAGAGGACTGTGTATGTAGATGTTATAGGGAGACATGTTTACACTTCTGATGCTATCAGAATTGTTAAACAAATCTGGATCCCGAAGGGTATGGCTGACACTGTAGGACCCAATACGAGATGGGTACCTGAGGCCTGATTTGTTTCAGGTCGCTGCGGGCTACAAGAAGAGGAAGGAGGATCTGATGAAGGACTGGTACTTGGACTCAGGATGTTCCAGGCACATGACCGGATTTCATGATCTCCTTCAGGACTATGTAGCTCAGGAAGGCCAGCAGGTAACCTTTGGTGATAACTCTAAGGGTTTCACCAGGGGATTCAGTCCCCTTGTTGTTGGTTCTGTTAAAGTCCTGAATGTATCCTTTGTTGAGGGTCTCAGGCACAACCTACTTTCGGTCAGTCAGTTTTGTGACCGTGGTCATAGTGTAGAATTTACATCTAGCATATGTCTCGTTAAGGACAAATCTACACTGCAGGTTCTGATTACAGGGGCCAGGAGAGGTAATGTTTATTTTGCTGATTTTAAGAGTAGCTCTCCTGAAACCTGCTTGGTCGCTAAGAGCTCTTCTGAGCTCCGTTGGCTTTGGCATAAATGCCTGAGTCACTTAAACTTCAAGATTATTAACAAAATTTCTAGACTTTCTCTTGTAGATGGTCTACCTAATGAAGTTTTTAGCAAAGACCACGTGTGCGGAGCGTGTCAGGAAGACAAGCAAACAAAAGCTTCATTCATAGAGAAAGATTCCTTCTCAACTGACAGAGTGCTTCAGCTCCCGCACATGGATCTCTTTGGTCCAATTACTCCTGTCAGCATGAATGGTAGGAAATATACCCTTGTTGTTGTTGATGATTATTCCAGGTACACATGGGTTATTTTCTTGCTGAACAAGAAGTAGTCTCAGGTCAAGCTTCTAGAGTTACTCAAGTAATTGAGTACTGAACAGGGTCAGAGCATAGTCAGGATCTGATCAGATCGAGGAACAGAGTTTATAAACTCTATTATAACTAACTTTTATACTAACCATGGTATTGCTCATGAGACTTCTACTGCCAGGGCCCCTCAGCAGAATGTGGTAGCTAAAAGAAGAAACCAGACCCTGAAGGAAGTGGCCAGGACCACGTTGGTTGAGTCAGGACTGCTAAAAAAGTACTGGGCTGAAGCAATCAACACTGGTTGCTACACTCAGAACCGATCTATGCTGAACAAGAAATATGCTCAGACACCATATGAGACTTGGAATAAAAGGAAGCCTCGTATCTCCTATTTCCATATCTTTGGGTGTAAGTGTTTCATCCTGAACAATGGGAAAGACCTGCTGAAAGCCTTTGATAGCAAATATGATGAGGGAGTGTTCTTAGGATACTCCTCAGTCAGTAAAGCTTTTAGGGTGTATAACTGTCAGACTCTTTGTGTGGAGGAAACACCTCCTGTTGTGTTTGATGAAACTGCATCAGTGCGTAGAAAACAGGTTCCAAGTCCTGACACTGAGGGGGTTACCAAGAGGGTGACGAGACTGAGCCTGAAGAATCCTGAATTCAAGATCAAGCTAGTCAGTGCTCCCAAGGGATGGGATGATGATGATGAAGATCAGGATGGAACTCAGGCCAACCCTAAGCAAGCCCCAGCCTCGGAGAATGTTGAGTCTCAAACGGAGGGACAGACTCAACCTGAGGTACGTACTATCGGTGATGATGCTTCTGCACCTGAGACAGTTACTGAGTCCAACTCTGTAGGGGGAATCAATGTCCCTGATATTGGCCAACCCTCAGGAAATGACTCAGTATCCCCTGTTCTTTCTCGTTCTCCTTCTTTGCCTGTTATTATCGAGACTAATGTTTCAGGATCAGGCGAAGGAATGTCAGCAGCTCCCAGTGCAGCCGTCAGCAGGAGGCGGTGGCTAGATGATCACTCATTGGCTGACATCATTGGTGATGTTAATGAGGGGGTCAGGACGAGGTTGTCCTTTGGTGAGAGCGCTTTGTTCTGTTACTTCCTGAGTGATCAGGAGCCTAAGAACATTGAAGAAGCTCTTGCTGACCCCAACTGGATCCTAGCCATGTAGGATGAGCTCAACCAGTTTGAGCGGAATCAGGTTTGGGAGTTAGTTGAAAGACCTAGACATCAACATGTTATTGGCACCAAGTGGGTCTTCAAGAACAAGAGGGATGAGAAGAATGTTGTTGTCAGAAATAAGGCCAGACTAGTGGCAAAGGGTTACTCTCAGGCCGAAGGGATCGACTATGATGAGACCTTTGCTCCGGTCACAAGGTTGGAAGCAATCAGGTTGTTTCTGGCATATGCAACATTCAAGAAGTTCAAAGTGTATCAAATAGATGTGAAGAGTGCCTTTCTGAATGGTGTACTGAACGAGGAGGTTTATGTGGAACAACCACCAAGGTTCGAAGTCGGAGACAAAGTCTATCACCTGAAGAAAGCTCTTTATGGCCTGAAACAAGCTCCCAGAGCTTGGTATGATACACTCTCCCAGTTCCTGATAGACCACGGATTCATAAAAGGATCAGTGGACAGGACCCTCTTCAGGATTACTGAAGGGGAGGACATTCTCTTAGTTCAGATTTATGTGGATAACATAATATTTGGATCTTCCAACCTAAAGCTTTGTGAGAAATTCTTCAAGCCGATGACCGGAAAATTTGAGATGTTAATGATGGGAGAGATGAACTTCTTTCTGGGTCTCCAGGTCAGGCAAACTGACTCCGGAATATTCATAAATCAGTCCAAGTATGCCAGGGACTTGATTCAGAAGTTTGGAGTTCAGTCCAGCAAAGTCTCATGTATTCCCATGAACACAAATGAGAAGCTGGATCCTAACAAGGAGGGGACCTCAGTGAATCAGACTGAATATAGGGCACTGATTGGATCTTTGTTGTACCTGACTGATAGTCGTCCTGACATCACTTATGCAGTAGGAGTTTGTGCAAGGTATCAGTCTAATCCGAAGAAGAGTCATCTTGAGAGTGCCAAAAAGATACTGAAATACCTTAGAGGTACTGTCAATTTAGGACTTTGGTATCCCTCAGATGACAACCTAGAACTGACAGGGTATTCTGATGCTGATTATGGAGGCTGTCGGATTAATAGGAAATCAACCACAGGCACATGTCAGTTTCTAGGGAGCAAGCTGATCTCTTGGTTTTCAAAGAAACAAGTGTTGCAACATCTACTACTGAGGCTGAGTATATGGCGGCAGGCAGTTGTTGTTCCCAGATCCTTTGGCTGAAGCAACAACTGAGAGACTACCAAATAGAGGCCAATGATGTCCCAATTTATTGTGACAACAATAGTGCCATAGCCATATCCCAAAACCCAGTCTTACACTCAAGGTGTAAGCATGTAGATATCAGGCATCACTTTATCAGAGATCATGTAGAGGAGAAGGACATCAAGATGGAGAGGATCCCTACTGACAAGCAGAGAGCTGACATCCTGACTAAGGCTTTGCCTGAAACCAGGTTTGTTGAGTTGTCAGTAGAGTTAGGACTTCTTGACCCAGGCTTAAAGGATTCAGTTTGAATCTCAGTTCAAGATTGAACAAGGTGGTCAGGAGGGATGACTAACTCAGGATCAGGTTGCTGTTAGATGGATGGCTTCCAGGGGGAACAGACATCAGGTTGAGGATTTTCATGATCTTAATAGCTTAGATTCAGGACACAGATCTCAGGGCTTGTCATCCTGATCGGTCTCAAAGGTATCAGTCAAGTTTCTATATCTGACTGACTGGTATGTATTATCAAACCTTTGCTTTAATCATGACTTGTTGCATCATCTCTGATCATGTCTGACACCACATCAATCACAGGATTTTAAAATGCATCCCAGTCATTCATTTATTATTCAGTTTTTATTAAATGCAAAATGCGTGTTTATTTCAAACATTCCTCTGACACGCATTAAATGCAAGTGTGGGCGGGAACAGTTTTCCATAAAGTTTGAATTATTAGCTTTGAAAACTGAATTTGGTAAAGATTTTATTCCGGATATACCCCTTCATCAAATCCGTTGAATTCCAAAAGGCTTTCCATCAAAACCGTTCATTAAAACTTAATCTTTGGGTATAAAAGGAAGTATTGTGCACATTTCATATTTTACGCACTCATATTTTCTTAACCCATATTTCTTGCAACCTTTTCTCTCTCATTCTTACATCCATGGCTTCATCTGCTGCTCAATCCATTGAAGACACGAAGAGATTCCACAAGGCCATTTATGAGGTGGAATCAAGAGTTTCCTATGAATGGTTGGTCGATTTAACACATCGTGCCACCATTAAAGAGCTTGGACAGATTTATGGTGCCTTAAACAATGCTGGGCTCATAATTTTTATCTCGAAGAAGCCAATTCGTGTTTGCCCTCATCAGATTATTACCTTCTATACCAACCTGAAAATGAACGAGGACGATGAGTGGGAATCAGTGATTCCACTTAGGCGCTCCATGGAGAAGAATGGCAAAAAGGTTGTCTAGCACTACACTGAGAGGATCAATCTCAGGGATTTGATCAGGAAGACATACAAACTGCCCCACTCCTCTGACGACGAGCAGTTGAGCGATCCTGTGTCATACAAGGCTGGGGAGGAACGAGTTCCTGATCACCCCTCAGGAGATTTTCAGCTCAATGAACAAAAAGCTCTTGAAGCCTGCCTACAAGATTTTGTTCGAAGTAGTTGTCCAGAGCATTATGGGCTTCATGGGAGGCATGGAGCAAATCAGTCAGCCCAAGATCAGGGTTTTGGCTGCCATAGTTGACAACACCAAAGTTGACTGGGAGGAGTTCTTCATTCAGAAGTTAGTGGCTGAATCCTAGAAGGTCAGGATGGATGGTGACCGGATATTGCTAGAAAAGAATCCTCATTTTGGCTCAAGGATGTCAGTGCTACTCCAGGACCTGCTTGGAGATGTTGATCAGGAAGGGTGTGAACCTTTCAAGGACAAGCACATCCTGTTTCAGAAGTCAGCTGAGACAGTGAAGAGGATGCTTGATACCGAGATCAAGAAGGTATCAAGAGGCAAGGGGAAGGCAGCGAGTTCGAAGGCTCAGGAGGAGCAAGTGAAGAAAGCCCCTACAAAAGTGAAAGTGAAGGGGATCGTCATCTCTGAGCCAGCTGGGAAGGCATCTTTGCTCAGGGATGAGCCTTCTGATACCGAGTCTGACCAGCCAGAACTCAGGTCTGCTCGTGTCACCACTGCTGCTATCTCATTGACTTCAGCAGTGGATCCTCCATCTACTGAACCAACAGCCGCTTCAGGAACTGAGAAAACGCCTCAGGAGAAGGTGAGTCAGAGCCAGGGGAACCGGCTGCTGAAGAAGAGCTCAGGGTGACTGTGGATCCCAATGTTGTTGTGATGGACGTGGTCTATACAATAGGTGAAGAGGATGCTCAGGCGGAGCAAGAAGGTGCTGAGGAAATGGTTGCCCAGGAGGGGCGTGGTAGTTCTGATGGAGGAGAAGATGAAGAAGGAAAGGAGGAGAAGGGATTGGAGACTCAGGAGGAGGAGCTCCAGGATTAAAATGTGGAGGACAATAGAGGCAGGAAGTGGACTGTCTCCGATGACCCTGAGTCCAAGTCTGATCAACAGGACGAAGCTGAGGAAGAAATTCAGGAGGAGTCTTCCCTACCTAAGATAACTCCATTTGAGATGGATGCCAGGTGTCAGGCGATCAGATTCGTTCAGCAGAACTTTCCTGATTTGGAGGAGTCTTATGGTGAGGAGGTTATCAGGTTGAGGGTGGTGATAATGATGAGAAAGGCTTCCGTGCCTGAAGTTGCAGCCTTGATAAAGGCAATTAGTGAATAGGCGCTCCGGGATCAGGAGCAGATTATTCTGGATCGATTTGGGCTTTGTTCCTATGCTCAAGTCGTGAACAAAGGAGACTTCATCAGGGTGGTCAGGGCAAACGACCCAAATGCCAAATCTCAGGACCTTGCCCTGGTCCCCACTGAAGGTGCACCAGCCGATGATGTACTCCCAGGGACCGGGACTGCTGAGGCTTCAGGAGAGGTCCCAACGAAGGTTGCCACCAAGGCCAAGTCCACAAAGAAGAAGATCCGAAACATCTCAGTGGGAGTGTCACTATTGGGGAGGACAATTCTGGGCAAGCTTGAACGTCAGCGAGCAAAAATCAAAGCTCTCACTGCTGCGTTGAACAAGGTAAAGACGGATTCAGGAAAACGATTCCTGAGCTTTGAGCAACGTCAGTCCACTGGAATTACTACTGACCAAGTGCAGGGCATGATCGATAATTCCATCAGTGGCCTAGATGACAGGATTAAGGCACTGGTCGTTGAAGCACTGGAAGGGCAGGAGGCCAAGGTCAGGACAGTAGCCAGGGAGGAAGCAGTCAAGGCGGATGATGATCTGATGACCAGATGGAGGGAGGGTCAACGAGCTTCTGATGATGCATTGCACATGTCTCTAAACACGATGCTGACTGAAAATAATGCAAGGAAGGAGTAACTTGGTGCAATGCGGAAGGAGTTTGACAGTCATCTGACGGAAAGCCTACTGAGAGCTGAGGCTAATGCTCATGTTGCGAAGGAGCTGAAGGTGGTGGCTGATCAGCAGGCATCTCAAGGGTTCCTGATTAAAGATATTCAGAAACAGGTCGAGGAGGACAAGGACCCTTTTGATGCTGTCAAAAAGGGGGAAGGGAAGAAAGACGATCTGAAAAATCCTAAGTCTACTGTTCAGAAGAGGAAAGCTGATGTTTCCACTGATGAGCTGATGGAAGAGTGTGAGGAGCAACTTTACCCTGGTGATCCCATTGTCGAGGGAAGGAAGAAGTCAAAGCAACTAACTCTGGAGACCGTAATGCAGGTCAAGAGTCAGGCTACTCAGATTGAGAAGCTGAAGGGTCAGATGGCAGTACTGAAGGAGAAGACTGATCCCAAGAAGCCTGACCCCGATGCCAAGAAAAAGAAGCCAGTTGCTGTGACTAAGAAAAATGTGATAAGTGCTCAGGATCCTGGTCCCTTTGTATATGAGTACGTCGACAATTTTGTTCCTCCTGACATGAACGAGACTTAGGTTCCAATCAAGAAGGAGTTTGTCGATCAGTACTATGTGGTCGGGAACTGGCTGAAAACATCCGAAGGCAAAGACAAGAACACTATATTTGCTGAGTGGATGTACCTGCATCATAACGAACACTGGGGAAACATTGTCCATCATACTGACAGAGCAGGAGTTCAGATCCGGGCACCTGAGCACATCACTTACGCACCTCCAACCCTCGGCATCAACAACCACCTTAACACGGAACTGATCAGAAAAGTGATTGCTATGATTGCATCAAGAACTGGAGCTCTGAAGAATGCTGATCAGTACCATGCTGTCAAGGTAAGAGTCCTGAAGAAGTATGGGATCTCTTGGGCCAGGTGGGATGATGAAGATTGAAGTTTAGTATGTCAGGATTAGTGTTTCAGGGATATTCTTTTGTAATAGTTTTAGGAACTCATGTACTTAACCCTTTATATCAATGAAACTATTTATATTCTTGAGACAACATCTCGTTGACTACTGATTTACTTTTCTGCTCTTTATCAAGAACTATACTAACCCTTTCCTGATTCCATCTTATAGAACTAAGGACCTGATATAGGTTCCTGAACTGAATACTGATTGATATCAGTTAATTTTTTAGATGGTAGGATTTTTCTAAGGGTTTTGGCATCATCAAAAAGGGGGAAATTGTTGGGACAATCAGGAAGTGTTTTGATTAGATCCCAAAACCCCTTGATGAATTTGACTAAGTATTGTTCGTCAGGATGATAGGCTCAGGACTAGATAGGTTAGAATAGATTTTCTACTCATAGGTATTCAGTTCAGGGGGAACGTACTGAAGAGTGAAGACTGATGGAGACGTCCCTGAAGTCTGAAGTTGTTCCAACCCAGAAGGTGTTGAACATCCTGAAGATGGTCAACCTGAAGCTGCAACCTGAAAAACCTAGAAAGACTCCTGAAGATGCCTAGAAGCCATCTTGAAGAAGACCACTGACCCTGACAGAACTGAGTAGGCTAAGCATGCTTAGAGAAGTCTTTGTCAGTGAAGGCTCAGTGTAACCTTGATCAGGCTGAACGTCCCTCTGATGTTCATAAGTCCTGACTTGGGCTTAGTATCAGTTAATCTGATACTTATAAGTCCTGAGACCCAAAGGTTACACGTGCGAATGGAAGTCTGAGGAAGCAAAAGGAATGTCAGAGAGTCTAACAAAAGACAAACATTTATCCTGAGTTAAGAACGAGAAACTCAGAGTTATAAATGTACGAGGATCAGTAAAGTCAATACCGACAAACTAGCCGTTGGACAAGCGGCCAGTTAGAAGACGACACGTATGTACGGAGACTGAGCACATTTAATGCTTCTCAGAGGCGCATGTGGCGGATAAGAAACTTTACCATACTATGTATGGTCTCTGTCAGAGAAGGACAACCAAACCTGCACCTACCCTAAAATAGAAGGTTTGAAACAGATCTCTTTCCAACGGATCTTTTTCAAACCTCCTATAAGTACAGAGAGCCTTGCACCCATTCAAGGCTAACGGGAAATTTCCAAGAGAAACTCTCAAGATTCCAAGCGCTCAAAGTTGATTTGAAACAACACTCTGAAACTTAAATTTCCCTAGTGTTCTTGTAGGAATCTCCTCTGTATTATTTTCTTAGAGTATTGATCCCATCCTTAGCTTTGATTTGTTAGAGGGATCAATACAAAAAAGTTGGAAAACGTGTAAAACCAAACCCCTCAGTTTGTGAGTCGGTTGGTTTATTTGTAAGGACTGGGACTTGTAAAACCACCCAGGGGTCAGTTCCTAAGAGAGGAAGTTGGCTACTCGTGTCCCTTGGCACGTAAAACCCAAGTACCTATCCTCAGGGTTTTGAGGATAGCTTCCTATTAAATCAGGTCGTGGACGTAGGAGTTGGTTATCTCTGAACCACGTTTAAAAGACCCTTGCGTGCTGATTTACTATTTGTTCAGGATCATAATTGTCATACATATTAAACTGAGCATCCTTATATCGTTTCTGAAAACCATCAGGACTGACTTGTCTCAGACTTGTCATCCTGATCAGTAAACTGTGCACCAGCCTTAACCACGTTTTCACTAAGCAAAACTGATAAGTTTTCAGAACTAAAATGAGTAAACTTAAGGCCTCACATTCCGCACTAAATTGAGCTTACTGAGATAGCTATCCAACTTACTTGCTTCCGAGCTGTCAGTAGGTGGGTTATCTCTACTGAGCTTCTGAGAGCATAACTCTGACCTAGCCTATCTGGTTCAACACTGACCCATCCCTGCTGCCCCTGAGGACTGTCAGTTTATAGAACACATCAGGATCTTCCTGACTAGGTTTTGAAAGAGCATTTTCCTGAGACTTTTGGGAAAATTTGACATCAGTGTATTCCCCCCATACACTGATTTGTACTCATTTCGGGACCAACATAAGATTCATGCATCTCTCTCTCTTAAAATTCACGGCCGAAAAAGAAAAGAAGGGAAGAAATTTTTACTTCTCAAATCCTTCACCTCCTCACTCGAATTCCTTCTACAGGTATGTGCTACTCACTCTCCTCTGCCTATCTCTTGCATTTTTATAAGAATTCCATAGTTGCATTTTCATGAATTTGAAATTGAATATCTAGGGTTCTTGAGCATGTAAATTGGGGATTTTTTATTTTCTTGAGTTTTCATTAAATTGATGATGCATTTATGCTACATTGTTGATGGGTAATCCATTGAGAGCCCAATTGCATGCCAATTTTGAGTATTATGAGCTTAATTGATGATTGAAATTTTGGGGGTAGGCATAGTGACGAATTTTTGGGAATTTCATGCTGAAATTGAATTATCCTGATATTGTTGTGCTAATTGTTAATGGGTATGAGTATATTGATTCTAGGTTGAGTTAATGATGTTGATTCACCAATGATTTTTGCTTACTTTAAATTTCATTGGTATATGACATTAGCATGACTATGTGTGGCATGATTTTCCTTGATTCTAGAATTAATCCCATTATGTTCAATCTATTTTATTTGGTGAATGAAGTTGTTAATGACTTGAGTTTATTGTTCTTCCTTTGCTCATGTATAGAAATTTTCTAGGAAATGTGAAAGTTGAGTTCATTATACATATATCTTGCTCATGCTTAAAATCTTTTGTAGGCTATGTTTAGTAAAGGTAAATGTATTGCTGCAAGTTGAAGTTGGAAGGATGGTAGAATTGTTGAGCTGGAAGAGAAATGTTTTAAGACTTGTCGTAACAAACCCTCTTGGTTTGGAATGTCATTTGGAATCAATGCAGATTGTTACGTCATGTTTGCAAGATTTGTTAATATGGAATTCTATTGTTCGAGATACTTCCTCAAGGAGATTACGGAACCTCTTAAATTTGGAGAGGATGTTGAGTACTTGTTCAAGAATATAGGATGGAGCGGATTGCTAAACGTCCATGACAACTCGTACAAGAATCTTAATATTGAATTTTATAGCACATTTCGGATTACTGAGAATCGTGGTATTCCTGTAGAGATTCAATTCCATATCGACAACAAACCTCATTCACTTACTACCCAAGAAATAAACCGAATGTTCGGTTGTGAAGAAGATATTTCACCTAGCCACTTCTACAAAAAGGAACGATTTGGGCAAGATCAATCATTTTGTAGAGCTCTTGTGAAAGATGATGATTATGAACTTATAGCCTATCATTCGAAAGGTACTTAAATTGGTAATCCCATCCTCATATATGCACAAAAGATTTTGGCAAACACGGTCTTCGTTAGGAATAATACGGAGGAGATGCAACATGAGGAACTCTATGTCCTCTTTTCTATGATTACGGGTTTGAAGGCTAATTTTGGAGCCTATTTTTGCAAGAATCTATCCTACGTAATTTCCAAGGGAGATTGTGCTTTTAGAGGGATGATTGCTCACTTAGCAAGATGCTTAGGGTGGGAACCGAGAGAGGAAGGAAAGGATTTTTCTTATCTTGATTTGGGGTACTTGATGGACTCTCACATGATTATGCGGCGGAAGAAGAAGCTTTGTCTAGCACATCGGCCATCTATTGAACTTCCGTTTCCTCTTTTGGTCTATGAAACCATTTCTATCAAGAATGAGGAAAATTGGAGTATGAGTAGCCCGTTGCACTTCGACATTTCTCGGGAATTCAATCAAGGTAGGAAGAAGGCAACAAAGAGGGCAAGAGGAAGAACTAGTGTGCACAGAGAGAGTGATATAGAGCAAGCTGAGGAAGATGATGAGTATGAGGGAGGGGGTGGAAGTTACAATGGTTTGGGTCAAGAGTTCACTTCTCTTAGAACCGATGTCTCGACTCTTCAGTTGGACTACTCTACTCTCCGCTCTGATGTGACCACATTAAATGCCAACTACACCACTCTCAACTCCAATGTTGCTACAATTAGCCGAGATGTGAGTTCGATGCAATTGACCATGACAACCATGAGTACTAACATTGAGGAGATCTTGGAGGCCCAACGAGCTATGATGCAGTGGCACATCAACGAGCGACATTTCACTCATCCTCGTTATCCACCTTCGTGAAGTGATGATTTCGATCTAACTTCATAAGGATGGGTAACTCATTCTTAACTCTATCCTTTGCTTCTATTCCAAACTCTTAGTTTTAATTTGGTTTGTAATGATATTGCTTGAAGATTGTAGTACTTTCTTAGGTAGTTTTCTATTGGTATTTGTGCTTGTGATGGAATATGATGATGATGGATTTTATTGCTCATTTGATGATGTTTTGCTTTATTGATTTGATGATGGTATGTTTTGAGCTTTATTGTGCATTGCATGATTTTTGCCTCCACTTCTTTGCCAAACTTTTTAGACCCTTGGTCCAAAAAAGTTTGGGGGTGTGATCGTTTCGTCATTCTCATGGCAATGCTATTTTTAGATTGATCTTTGGAAGTAATCTTATGCTTTGATGCTTATGGTGTTGATGAGCCCTTTATTTTTCTTGTGATTTTTGGCCATATTGTTACTTGCTTTGAGTAGTGAATGCATGAGATATGCTTATTGTTGTGTGGATGAGTTGATAGTCTTGATTAGTGTAGTGGATTTATTGCTTGATTCTTGTCTTATCTTTGATACTTTTGATTTCATGATTCTTGAAATTTCATTGATATGAGCATTGTTGATAGGATATGAGTCTTGATCAACTTATCCCGTGAGTTTTGAGCCATTTTGTCCGTTTCAATCTTGAACGGATGACATTTCCTTGATGTGAGTTCCACACATGTGCATTATACTCAAGAACTTGGCTTTAGTTTTATTTGAGGCTACATTAGATAATGATTTCACATGAGATGATATGAGGCATATTCTTTGATTTATATTGAGCCACTTAGCCCTACGAGCCTACCATTGATATTAATATCCTTTGCTACCCACTTTTGTGCTATTAATCATTTCATTTGGCTAACCACACTTTAAACCATTTTCCTTCCTTTTTGGAACTCACTTGTCCATATGATTAGTAGAGTGAAAAGAAGGAAGGAAGATTGGTGATATGATGAAGAAAATGGTGGCCAAGGTGGAAAGAAATTCGATGCATGGATTGATTTGAAAAGAAAATTGAAAAAGGTTGACTTTTCATGAAAATTTGGTCAAGTTTGACTCAAGTGTTGTGAGTATGTTCACAATTTTACAAAAAGGAAGATTGATATTTAGAAGTGTGATTTTGAAAGACCATGAAGATGAGATTGCTATTTGCATGAAGATATGATTTACATGATGATTCCTTCTATGCTTTACTAATCATACTTAGTCACTTTTATCCATATGTTCCTTCCCTACCAAAGAGCCAACACTACAACCTTTAAAAGTCCTCCTTGATGTGTGATTGATTTGTCATTTCAAGTGGTGGAGAATTTGAGATTTGAGCCAAGCTTATGGTAGTATTTGTATCATTGTGTGATGAATGAGAGAGCCTAAACACTCGAGGGTTGAGTGAAACACTTGTCTTGAAAGGATCATGACTCATTGACTTGATATTGTGCTAATTGATTTGATTTTGATAGATAAGTGAATGATATTGAATTTTAGATTTGCTCGATATTGACTGATGATTGTATGGCATTGATCTTGTTCTTTATGCTTCATACATACAATTGTTCCCCTATCTTATCGCTTCGTTGCTCGAGGCCGAGCAACAATCTAGTTTAGGGGTATGATTAGGGTCATAATTGCATGTTTTTAGCACTCATTTCTATATGCTTTTGGTGATATTATGTTCATATTTGACCCTAAACTGCAATACTTTATGTATTTAACCCTTTTTAGCTAGAAAGTTATGATTGTAGGTGAAAACGAGCAAAATAGGGAAGAAACGAGCAAGATCGAGAAAAGTCCGAATTTTGGAGTTGAGCAAAATGGAGAAATTAATATTCCATGTTCAAGAGCTTGAAGAGAGGGTCACAACGAAAGAAGAATCGAGTCGATCGGAGTTCTAGAGCTCAAGATATGAAAAGAACGAGGAAGTCGCGCATCAACCAAGACTAAGGCCTCGGTCGACAGGACTCCTTCATCAGAAGGCAGCCTCCGCGCGACCAAGTTACCTGGAAAGACACGCATGGAGCGAGCTCGCTGTTGACCAGCTCGGACGGCAGATGCTCAAGTCTTGCACGACAGAATGTGACCTTGTCGACCAAGCGGTCGACAGTCCTACAGCTCTTGGGCGACAGAAGTTCGTAATACTCTGATTTTCAGGGCTATTTTTGTATTTTTGCGCATTTTAATGAAGGGCATCTTAGTCAATGATCCAAGGGAACTATATATACTTCCATCTCAGATTTTCAAAGGGACTTTTATTATTTTCTTAGATTCACTTACATCATATATTCTCTCACTAGATTAGGAGAAGTTAGAGGTAGTTTTCAATTGGGTGTTCTTGGATTTCCATTTACGATTTCTGCGATTACTTTCGATCCACCGTACGGATCTTCAATCCGTCTTCTCAAGCATTCTTAGGATTGCTCAAGCTATATTTCTACCATTCGGTTTCAATTTCTATTGTCGGATCGATTTTTAGCTTCTAGAGGTAATCTTGTATCTTTTCAATTTCATTGTAATAGGTAAAATTCTTGTATACTCTTTACAATTCCTGCATAATG
>JAPKLY010002720.1:0-22761 GCA_026898435.1 Prunella vulgaris | reverse complement strand
TTAAATAAACCCACTCCCACCCCATTTTTCAGAATTCAAAACAAAAACCACCCCACCTCCACCCTCTTTTTCTTTCTCTCTCTCTCTCTCAAGAACCGGCGACACCCCCACCAACCTCTGTCGCCGGCGCTGCTCCCACCTACCTCCACCGCGGTGCTTTCCCCACCCACCTCTTCGCCATCTAAAAGCTGGGCGATCTATATTTCATTCCTTATGAATCTGCCGGAAAACACAACCTCCACCACCATTCGACCATGGCGGTCATCGATCTGGCCCTCTCTAAGGTATCTCTATCCCGTGTCTCACTCTCTCAAGCCTCTGCTCTCGTTCTCTCTCTCTCTGTTTTTTTTTTTCCCGAAAGTACCTCTCTGTTTAAAAATGGTTTTCATTATGAAAATATGCTTTCTACCTCTCTGGTTAAAAATGGCCCTCTCTAATGGTTTTCATTATGAAATATGGTTCCCAAGAAATATGTTTTCTACTGAATTTATGAATTTTGCAGATTACAATTATCCATTCTGCAGATTGCAATTATCTATGAATTTATGAATGGTTTCCAAATGAGAAATAATGGAGGTTTTGTTTTGCAGTAACTTTTTTGCTCTCTCTCTTAATTAGATTGATAGAGTCGGAAGAAGCATGTGATTTTGGAAGTGGAAGACTTTTTAGGGAATGATTAGGTGTGCTCATGCTCATGAAAAGGAAGTGGAAGACTGTATTGTAATCAAGATCATTTCCCACAATTATTTTTTATTTTTTAAAAAGGTTTTGGTTTTTTTTTTGGTTTTATGGTCTGGGTATGTTAGGATATATACACCTGATTTTTGTATATATGCAAAATTATTAATTTTTTGAATTTGTTGATCATGGAATTGTTTGAGGGCATTACTATTACAACATGTAAGGCAATGAGGATTTTTTCATTTTTTTTATATGCAAATTTCTTGTATTGATATGCAGTAGATATATTACTATTTAGAATTGAAAATACTGCATATGCATAAAAGTATTAGTATATATGCAGAAAAGTGTTATATATATGCTGATGGAAAAAATGCATATACGAAAATAACTACTGAATATATCAAAGGATTTTTTGGAAATTATTGACATTCAAAAGATTTTTTTGAAGGTGATTTTCAATCAATTTGGTAATTTCAAATTTGGTAATTTTCAATTTGGTTAATTAAAAATTGAGTTTATAGATTTTTATATCCCATAACTTTGCTCTAGTTTGATTTCGGTTCTCATGGAATACACATTTTGAAATTAGTCCTGTAAGTTTGATTTTTTTTTTTGAATTTGGTCCTTTTACCTGCTATAGCAGGTAACTAACAAGTAACCTTTTTTTTTTAGTAAACACATGACATGTATACAATCATAATTAATTAATAATTAATCAAACTATAATTAATTTAGATAGGACATTTATATACACACATACATCATATATAGCTATATATGTATATATCTAGTTTTATAATTAATTAATATTTTATAATATAATAAATACTACACTTAATTTCTAAACAACTATTCAATTATAATAATTACACTAATTATATAATTATTAAACAAATAACACACATATACAATTTCAAGAATTTGACGTGTGTAGATTCATTTTAAATTATTTTGCTTTATCATAAAATTTATTAAGATATATATATAAATATATAATTTTGTGTATATATACATTAATATATAATAGGGGCAAACACATCCTAGTCTAAAGCAACAACCAAAGTTAAAAATGAGTCAAAAAAACTTTTATGCAGTGCATACGAGTCTAAACTTAAAAAGTAATAGTAGTATTAGTTAACCCTAATAAAGTAGGAAAAGGCAATTGACACACTCAATACCTATTCATGTGTCTACTCTATGGAGGAATAAAAAATTGTGCACTGTGTACAAGGTGAAAGCCAGTATATAACAACTACAAGGCCGTAATTTAAAAAACAAGGGCTTTTCGGACGCGAAGAGAAACGGAGAGGAACGGCTTTGCAAGGGACAACGGTCGCCGGTAAGTTTTCCTTTTCACATAAGCTAATTGATGAATAACTCCGTGATTTTGAAATCATACATCATACACAGGCGATTAAGTCGACAGTGGGACATACACGGAGAAAAAAATCGAGTGTGAACATTGGCATTTAGGATTTTTTTTGAATAATCAACCGTCTTTTTTATTAATCTGGGTGAAAAGGTTTCCAGATTCACGGCGGCGAATAGGTTGTTGCGGGCGACAGTTAGCGGCGGAGATGGCGGTTTTGAATAGTGAGTCGACTAGGAACATGAGACGTGGTTTTGATTTCCATTGACGGCATTGAGAGCTTCGAACATGTTTTTCGGTGATTACAGGTATGATGGCCGATTTAGTTATGGTGGTGACGAGAACAGTGACGATCGGCTGTCGTGTGTTTGCAGAGGCTGTGATTTTTGTTGAGTGCAGGTTATTGGCCGCGGTATGAATGAATATGTGGGCGTTAATGGAGGTTTGCAGGGGTGTGAATCCGGCGAGGACTGGAGTTGGAGACAGTGGATTGAATCGGGCAGCAAGGAAAACAGGCGTGAATTGCAGCAGAGTTTTTTCGACATGGTGGATAATTTGTGAAAGGTGAAACATATGTTGTTTTCACTTTTTTCTTTTCTCTTTTCCTCTTCTTCCTTAATCCTCGCATTTATTTTTGTCGAGTTAACCCCTTTCTAGATGGAAAGAAAAGTTGAAAATGATGGAACCTCAAATTTTCTTTCTAGCAGAGGCGATTAGGTATAATGTATATGTTGACTAGCTAATTAATGAGTGACTGGCAGTCAGTTAATTCCACCTGGTTTAATGTAGAACCATTTTTTTATCTTTAGAACCATATTTGAAAATCAGATCTTATAAATGGAGCTCAGACAGTCAGACCCACATGTTATTTGGGTGAAAATGTGATGATTCATGTAAAATTGAGTTGGTTGGTTTCAGTATGTTATACCATAGCAAAAAACATGGAATGATTTAATATACCATAGGCGTGTTATTATACTATACTTAGCATAGTATAATATACTATGGTTTTAAAATATGACGTCAGTATAATATACCATAGGCGTTGAATGCTATTGCATTTGTTCTGGATGGGCTATATTATGGGGTTTCAGACTTTGAATTTGCTGCATACTTCATGGTAATACTTACTCTCTTTCTGGGAAGCATAATGCTAACAGCCTAGTTTTTGAAGAAACTAATTAGTCTGATATCCATGTCCAGGTGCTTGTTGTACTTACATCTTCAGTTTTCTTAATGATAGCCACTCCATCGTTTGGTCATGCTGGTGTATGGGGTGGATTGTTTCTCTTTATGGAGTTGCACGTAGTAGCTGGAATCTTGAGGTAACTACATATCCACCCCCATCCCCTCCACCTCACCCCCCAAAATAAGAAAACAAAGAGATTCTCTTATATTGGTGATGAGTTCTTCATCTATTTCAGGTTAAGCACCAGAACTGGACCATGGAAGTTGCTGTGGTCCGATAGTGAGAAAGATACGACCTAAACCTGCTCAAAATCAAGTCTCGAAGAACAAGTAGCTAGCCAAGGGTGGCTGGTTGGCATCAGTTTATGAGCTTGGGGCGAATCTAGAACATATATGCTTGCAGTTGCAGTGCTTTAAATTGAGCTGCTGGAATCAGCATAAATCAGCGATGGCTTCTGTTCCCAGACTTAATGAGCAGCAGATCGAATCATTTAGAGCAACGATCAAGTTAAGCACCGGACAAAAATACAAGATTCCCCGCTTTCATGAAGAAAGCTTTGGTTTTGTAAAGCCTACTTAATTTCGACTCTTTTCTCTATTATTCAACATATCAAGTATCAACTGTGGAGCTGAAATCCTATGCAATTTACATGTCCACTTCATTAACACATACTTACTTTCATGAGGTAGGTTTTCATTAAGTCGATTTCAGTTAAACTTTGTCGCAACTTAATACTCCATATGTCCTATATTAACATGAAGTTGCATTATTTGATGGGTACACAATTAAAAAAAAAAGTATTGAAGGTTAATTTTGCTTTTTTTTTTACTAAGTTGAATTGTATGTAATTGTTGGCTCAAAGATAATGGCATTTTATGTAAAGCTATGGATAATATAATGGGGTTAATGTAGGATTTTCTACTTTTCGGAATGCATAAATTATTTTGAAATGTTCGATTGAAGAAAATGTATGTTATTATGGGACAACGGGAGTAATTCCTACAGAGATCTAACAAGTGAGAATATCATCTTTTCCACCAAAGAACCTTTGTAAAGATATCAATCATGTCATGCTCTTTCCACATTCAAGAATGGTGTGATCAACCACCATAACAATAGCAGGAGCACACAATATCACAAACTTGCATCCCACACCCGCAATCTTATGAAAAACATCAGTAGCAATGAAAGATAAAAGAGGGCCCGAAACCTCATCTCATCGATTCTGGATTTTTGTAGTTTTCAATACCACAACTTCAGTTACAGTTACATCTATTAATATTCGGAACATGCAAACTATAGTATATTAAAGGGGAACACTGGGGGTACATTTAATTTCGGGTGATCTAAGAACACATTTTAAAAAGGACTATGTTGTTCAGCAACATGATGAAATTTGCATCAACCCGCCTGGGAAATCTGCAAAATCCACAAAAGAATTTGAGAGATAGGAATTTTTAGGCAAATTATCATAGTTTGAATCAAGTAAGCATATATTCTATACCAACCAAAAGACAGTGTCAAAGAATGATTAAACCTTTTCAACTATTTGAAGAATTTAAATTGGGAAATGGAGAGCGTAACACCACATACTTGTAATCAAAACTGTAACTTTAAGAAGAAAATATAGTTTATCGATGTTATAATTTAGCCTTTTTTTGGAGAATATTACAGGAGGAGATGCCAAAGGTTTTCGAACATGATGGTACCATGCTAGGAACTTCAGTTTTGAAAACAAACTTTTCCTAGAAAAAGTTGGTGAACAGACAATTTCTATTTCACTTAGAGCCCAAAGTTCATAATGTTAACTATCAAAATGTTGGCTCCTAGTATAAGTTGGTGAACAGATAGTTGCTCTAGTACCATGCATTAAGGCAAATCAAATTGTGGACGAAAAAAGCCTTATAAACTTCAACGTGAGAGCACATTAACGAAAAAAGGAGCATCGACTTTTAATCAATGTGTCAATGTCTGAAGTCCAAACTATTGATAAGGAAAAAGGCAAAAAATCTAAAAGCAGAGACAAATAACAAAAAATGAGCAAAAGAGGTAGAATTTGAGAGAGGTGAAAAAAAAAAAGAACTTGATGAGACAGACGCTGCAAATGAGCCACATTTAATCAACGTGTCAATCTAGAGACTTTAATCACGGTCCAAAGTTCAAACTATTAACAAGGCAACGCATCGATCTAAAGATTTTATTCAATGTGCTAATTTCTAGATTATCAACAAGCCCACATGTCGATCTACAGACTTTTAATCAATGTGCTAATGTCCAAACTCTTGACAAGGCAATGTGTCGATGTTACAAAAGGAAAAATCTAAAGACGGCCTAAAAGATGAAACTAACAAAAGGAAATAGAGCTTAAGAGAGGTGATGGGAAAAAAAAGAAGAAAGGATTTAATGAGGCTGTCATTACAAACGTGGCTACATTCAATCATTCCAAAAGATGGCAGCTTGTTTGTGCATAAATAGGAAGACAAAAGACTTGAAAGATCAACAACAATATAAATTTTCCATTGATGCACTCAGCCCTTCCCCTTTTAACATTTAAGTCCCGAGGGGATTTTGCACAATAAATTATGGAAGCAATGCCATTCAAAAAATGGTGTTAGGAAAAATGATTTAAGTTCAACATAGACCATCTATCATACTGCATTTTTCAGGTTTTTCCTAAGATACAAAACAATTATTACAAAGACTATACAAGAGACAATCTCTACTCCATCCTTCAATTTTATAATGAAAAGTTTAACACTCATACTAACTGAAATATAAGTCAATTGATATCATCCTTCAATAAATACACCATTTAATCAAACATTTCACAGTCTACAAAGTCACCAGTTACCAAAATTGCATAACCATCAAACTTACCAAATTATAGTTCGATTAAAATCATCGTTCAATCTCAATGTGAATACATCCTGTAATCAACATCTCAAAATCCACATGATCAAAGTAATTGTCCACCAAATATGAATAGGATCAAGAACACAAACGAATTACCTCAGCAATGGGTTCCTTGAGATCCTTTCGGAAGACCCTGAACCGAATCCCCAGCTTCTCGGGCTGCCTCAACAGTGCCTGAATGATCGAGACCGCAAGACGCAGATCCTCCTCCAGTTTCTCCACCCTCTCCAATAAATTAGCCCCGAAAGAAGAAAACCCTTGAGAATACCCATAGTACAACACCCACAGGAACATGACAGCTACGTTTAGGAGGGGGGATATTTCGTATTACAGAAATGGATACAAATGGTTGAGAGGTTAATTTGCAAGCATCCAACATATTAAAAAAATCGCAGTCAGTTGCCAAGACACAGTTCGTAATAGTAAATATCGAATACCTAAATGAAATATCCTCCGCGCTCAACGAACTTCACATGCTTTTCACCATCGACTCGAATTCGGCAAAATTCATCCCATCGTCCACGCTTAGAAGCCAACACCCATAGCGCCAAAATTTGGCAAAATTCATCCCATAGTTGCCGAGACTCATCGTCAAGAGAAACTGAGAGTAGACATCCAACACCTCTAGCGTCAACTATTTAAATTCGATTGGAATTTGAATTTTTGAAATCATGCATTTATTGTTGCCTGCATCCCCACAACTGCGATGGTGTTGTCCGGTGGGTATTTGAATTCACCTATCATTATCGGAAGGAACCCCTATTAGAATATAAAGGTCTATTTGTTATTTAACCTATTTTAATACGTGATAATTAAAGGGTTTAACAGGACTAAACCTAATCAAATTCCCTGTATTAGACTTGTATGTGGTGGGTGTTTTCAAGTAGACTAGAATGTGGGGTAGTTGATAGGAATAGACCACTTTGTATTTTTCCCAAAAAAAAATGAAAGACTCACACTCTCCCCTACCTGCTTACACACGTCCAGTCCCTGTAAATGTTAATTCCTACCCCTCCCCCCACGAACACATCTGATAGTTGATCACACGAAGAAGAACATTGAATAAGAAGAATGGTTTCATTGATAACTGAATTAAATGTATAGTGCATACTCTATCTTATATATATTAAGAGTAGAGTATTAGTGTAATAGAGAAATATTATTGTTTATATCCTATAGTATTAGTAAATAAGTTAGCAAACTAACTTCCTTCTAATACATTATCTTTATATCCCCCCCTAAAATTGGGAGTGGATGTTGATAAGTCCCATTTTGGTCTTGAAGTTCTTGAATACTGCTGGAGGGAGTGGTTTTGTAAGTAGGTTAGCAAGGTTTTTGTACAATCTTGATCACACCTTGTTGAATCTTCTCTCTTGTAAAGTGAATGTCAATGGAGATGTGCTTGGTCTTTTCATGGAGAACCGGATTGTTTGCTATGCAAAAGGCATCCCTGCTGTCAGTAAACATGTGAACAGGTTTTGGATGGAGAATCTTTAAGTCTTGAAGTATGTAGAGGATCCATTGGACTTCACATGAAGTGGTGCACATTGCCCTGTACTCA
This sequence comes from Prunella vulgaris, assembly GCA_026898435.1. Taxonomy (NCBI): domain Eukaryota; kingdom Viridiplantae; phylum Streptophyta; class Magnoliopsida; order Lamiales; family Lamiaceae; genus Prunella; species Prunella vulgaris. The sequence goes on along the minus strand of JAPKLY010002720.1, from coordinate 15,045 downwards.
GCCTCAGCAGAGGATCTGCTAACTGTGTTTTGTTTCTTTGATTTCCAAGAGATAAGTGAGTCACCCAAGTATATAGTAAAGCCTGTAATGCTCTTCCTTGTGTGCTCACACCTAGCCCAGTCAGAATCTGTAAAAGCTTGTAACTGAAATGAGTTATTAGAAGAATAGAAGATACCCTGTCCAATTGTTGATTTAATGTACCGAAGTAATCTGTGTACAGCTGCTAAATGAGTTGTATTTGGTTTACTCATATATTGTGTCAAAGCCTGTACTGCATATGAGATATCAGGTCTTGTAATTGTTAAATACAGCAGTTTACCAACAATTTTCCTATACTTAGATGGATCCTCTAACAAAGGGGCACTAGAATTTGTAAAAGATTGTTTATAATCCATTGGTGTTGAGCAAGATTTGGATCCCAAATAACCACAATCAGTTAGAAGATCAAGTGCATATTTTCTTTGACAAAGTTGTAAGCCTTTATCACTACGGGCTACCTCAATGCCTAGAATGTATTTCAGAACACCAAAATCTTTAATAGTAAACATCTTGTGAAAATAATCTTTTACTCTAAGAATTTCAGTCAGGCAATTCCCAGTGAGGATTATATCATCTACATAACACAAAAGTATAATAAAGTTAGAATCTGTTGAGTTTGTAAACAATGAAGTATCAACCTTAGAATGTAGAAAACCAATAGAAATCAAAGTATCTGATAGTTTACTAAACCATTGTTTAGAAGCCTGCTTTAAACAATATAAACTTTTATTCATTTTACATACTTTTCCATTATCAACAGCATAACTTTGAGGTGGAAGCATATATACCTCTTCTTATAAATCTCCATGTAAAAAGGCATTATTAACATCACATTGATGAATGCACCAATTTTGAGCAATAGCAATAGATAAGAGAATTCTTACAGTGGTAATTTTGGCAACCGGAGAAAAAGTGTCAAAATAATCTATACCTTCCTCTTGAGTGTAACCTTTGGCCACCAATCTAGTTTTGTATCTTTCAATAGTTCCATCAGGTTCATACTTTACCTTATAAACCCACTTACAACCTATACAATGCTTATCTTTGGGAAGTGAAACAATAGACCAAGTGTTAGTCCTTTCAAGAGCATTTAATTCATTTTTCATGGCTGTTATCCAGTGTTCATTTTTGCAAGCTTGTTTATATGTTTTAGGTTCCACTATTTGTGAAATAGAGGATGTAAAGGCTTTGTGTGAATTAGACAGCATGCTTACAGATAGATAGTTAGATATAGGATAGAGAACGTGATTTGTATTGAAAAATTAACATGGCTATGTTTGAGAGAATCAGGCAAAGTAACCTTGTATATATCAAGATAAGCTGGTGTGTATGCCTAGTTCTAGATGACCTTCTCAAAATAATATCTTCAATATCTGTATTAGAGCTATCTATTAAAGGTAAAGAAGATGTTGTAATATCAGTTACTTCTTCTTGGAACTCATGGTGACTTTCACAATCATTGCTGCAAGAAATGTTTCTGTCATCAAAAGCATGAGCATCACTTATGTGTGTATTATCTATAACATTATCAGATGAGATATTATTATCAACTCTAACATCAGATCTATTGTGTACAGATGAAACATTATTATCAGCTCTAACAGTTTGCAAGTCATCAAAAATAATATCATCATTAGCAGAAATTGAATGATAATCAGTGAAACTGTATGAAAAGGATAGACATGTTCATGGAAACTACATTTCTAGAAACAAATATTTTACCAGTAGTAATATCAAATAATCTATAGCCTTTAATACCAAAAGGATATCCAATGAAAACACATTTAGTAGCTCTAGGATCAAATTTTGTCCTATTAGCTGTAATGTGCTTGCATAACATAAACAGCCAAAAATTTTCAAGTAAGAATAATCAGGTAGTTTGTTATTTAAAACCTCAAAAGGTGTCCTATTATTTAAAACAGATGAAGGAATTCTATTAATAATGTGTGCTGCAGTTTGAACACAAAAACTCCAGAACTTTAAAGGTAACTTAGATTGAAACAATAAGGATCTTGCAACTTGTAATAAATGTTGATGTTTTCATTCAACTAATCCATTTTGTTGAGGAGTTTCTACACAAGAAGTTTGATGTATAATACCTAGTGAATGATAAAATTCAGAAAGAAAGAATTCAGAACCATTATCACTTCTTAGCACTTTAATTTTAATACCAAATTGAGTACAAACCAAATTATAAAAAATTTCTAAAGCAGCCTTGACATCATTCTTGGCTCTTAACAAATATATCCAAGTGCATCTACTAAAATCATTAACAATTGTTAAAAAATATTTATGTCCATTAATAGATTTAATTGAATAGGGACCCCACACATCACAATGTATTAAACTGAAAATTGAATTAGAAGTAGAAGTACTAATTGGAAAAGGAATTTTCTTTTGCTTGGCTAAAGGGCAAATGTCACAAATTTTATTAACGACAGAAGAATTGTGTACATGCAATTGCTTTATTTGCAACAATTTCTTAGTAGAAATATGTCATAGTCTCGTGTGCCATAGAGCAAAATCAGAAGAATTAGAAACAGAATGAAAAGACTTAACAGGTTTATGAATCTTCAAACAATATAAACCTCCTGCTTGATCAGCAGAACCAATCACTCTCTTGGTTGTATTGTCCTGTAAAACACAGTGTGAGGAAAGGAAACTGTTGGTCCCTTAAAGTGGTCAAGGTCTAGGGGGGGTGAATAGACCTTGAGTCCAAAATCAGATTTTTCAAACTTTTCAAAAGGATGGATTCTAGAACCTTACAGTAGCCTTTTTGAAGTTTAAAAAGAACAAGTCTACAAGAGTTTTAAAACTGGACCACAAAGATTACAGTAGTGGACATAGAGAAGTTTGCAGCTACAGAGTTTAAAAACTTGCAAAATAAACAATCATTTGTAGATAAAAATATCAGAGGAGTTCTCACAATTAAAATTGTATTGAGAATACTCTAATGTGCAGCGGAATAAAGTGAGTGTTAATGAAAAACAATACTACCTCCGTCCCAGGAAAGTTTGCGGTACTTTCCTGGGCACAGGTTTTAAGAAAAAGTGTAATGAGTAGAATGTGTATGGTGGAGATTTTGAGGTAAAGATTTTAAAGGTGGAGATTTAAAGGAATATTTCCATTTTGGGAGTATGCAAACTTTTGTGGGACAAACTAAAAAGGAAAGTATGCAAACTTTTGTGGGACGGAGGTAGTATAAACAAACTTAACAACTGAGTGACTTATGAAAGTCTACAGCTGTAGAGTCAGTTTTTCTCTTGAGATGAACACAAAGTTTTATGCACCAATATTTCAAAACAATGATGAATGTAACAAGGAAATTAAATATGCAGGACAAGAATATAAAGAGCAGAAGGTAAATAGACCAGGTTTATAGTGGTTCAGTGTCTATAAAAAGACCACCTACATCCACTGTTACACCACTTAGGTGCCAAATTTACTAAGAAGTGATCACAAAGATCAATACAAATAGTTCCCCCTTAGAACTAGGTTCACTCAGATTCCCATTCTAAAAAGAGATAAACTACCCTATTCACTCAGAATATAACTCACAAAGAGTTTTACAAACCTCACAAAGAGATATCTACACTAAGTAGAAATTAGAAATAGGTGAGGGAACAACAACAAAAGATGTGATTTTTACTAAGAAAATCCTAACCAAATATCCTATGAATCACAAAGAATAAAATAAGTAAAGCTCTTCTCAGAATATTGCTGGCTGTAGACTTGCTTAGGTTGAATGCTTGAATGCTCAGGGTTGTTGTTATTGCTTCCTCTGAGGACTTCTTCTATTTATAGATTGAGTGGAGTATCTTATCCGTTGCAAATTTCAAATTTGAAATTCAGATAAGGCTCCTCTCTATCCATTGGCATGTGTGAGGTGGTCATCATCCTTTACACAGGATAGTACTGATTGTACTATATCCTTTTCTTCAGAATTATGGCCTCCTTGTAACTAATCTTCATTAAGCTCCAGAATTAAGAAAAATCCTCCACTTTAAGTACAGTTTAGTGAGTGCTTGAGAGCTACACTAATAGTGCTTAAAGGTCTTCATTATCTTTAATTAAATTTCAGACGTGTACCATCTCTTCAAACGGTTCTTTGCAGTTGTAGAGTCTTTCAAACTTGCAGCTGTAGAGTCCTGTCAATATCAAAAATTGGTTGTAGAGAAACCTTACAGCTGTAGGGTCATGTCTAAGCTGTAGATTGATCAAATATACAGCTGTAGACTTCACTTACAACTATATGTTTCAAACACCAATTTCCTTAGCACAAGAGTTAGATCAATATAACAAATAAACACATTATTTTGCACATATCAAAATCTAAACCAAGGTACTAACAGAAACTCACAAAAATATTAGAATATCTTGTCAAATGAGAGATTGACAATAAGTTATAAGAAAAATCAGGGACATATAACACATTGTATAGAGTTAAATATTCATTCAAAACAACATTTCCAATAAAAGTGGCAGTAGTCATGTTATTATTTGGTAAATTAATTATTATATCAGAGGGTTCTGGTTTAGATGTAAATAAATCTAAATCATGAATCATATTGTCGGTAGCACCTGTATCTAGGATCCAAGAACATGTATCAATAGATATAGAACTAAAACAATGGGATGTACCTTGATCAACAACAGGTCCTTCAACAAATGCACCAGCAGCTGTGTGAGATGTTCCTTGTGGTGTCTCAGAAATCTTATGTTGCTTGGCATTGGCATATGATAAGAATTGCTCAAATAGCTCTTGATTGAACAACGGATTAGATTCAACAAGATCAGGTTAACAACCACACTATTAGCAGACTGGTGGTTTCATGCATCAAGTTTTCTAGGACCTCTAGGACCTTTCCAACCGGGTGGATAACCAATGAGTTGAAAACACCTATCTATAGTATGACCGTGGGCATTACAATGGCTACAATTAACCACATGCTTCTTATCTTTATAAAACTTCTTATCATTCTGTGAAGTTACAACAGAATCAGGCCTAAGAGCCATTTGTGACTCTTCTTGAAGCAATAAAGAGTAAACCTTGGCTAAAGATAATGATGAAGACTGAAGCAGAATTTGAGACCTAATAGCATAATAGGACTCATCTAAACCAACTAGAAATTTCATAATAGCATCTCTTTCTTGAGTAATAGCAACTTTCTTAGGTAAATCACATGAACAATTAATCATGGCACCACAAGAACATTGAAGAGTTGGTCTAAAACCTAAATACTCATCCCAAAGAGATTTAAATCGATTATAGTAAGAAACCAAAGAGAAACTGCCTTTGGAAATTGAACTTAAGGACTTTTCTAATTCATATACCCTAGTATCGTCAGATTGAGTATAGCTCGTATGGAATTCATCCCAAACATCCTTAGCCGAAGTGAAATACTCCAGAGTCTTCTTGATTTCTGGCTTGATAGAGTTTAAAATCCAAATTAGAAGCAAGTCATTGGCTCGTACCCATGCAGGAAAGATAACTCGATCAACGTCTTCATCAGGAACAGACAAAGAACCATCAATGAGGGGTGCCTTGTTCTTCACACTCAAGGCAAGTTTTACAGCATGGCTCCAAGATATAAAATTCGAGCCGTCAAGAGGCTCTATCACAATCGAGATGGCCGGATTATCATTCGAATGAAGTGCCAAAGGGGAAAGGGGATTTTCAATGGGGTTCAAAGAGGAACAGTTATAAGACATTGAAAGCAGAATCTTGAAGAAGAAAATCACGAACAGATAGTGTAGAATCGTGAATAAGAATCTCAGAATAGAATAAAATTCGTGAAAGAATCACGAAATCCCTAACCAATATAATCAAGATTTTGAATAATATGGCAGAAATCCTACGATTGCAGCAAATCAATATGGCAGAAATCCCACGATCGCAGAAAATCCCAAATCAATAAGAAGAATTAGGGCAGAAAATTAAGAACTGAGCATAGAACCTAACGATTGCAGCAACCGAAAGCGAAAAGAAGAATAGGATCGAAAAAAAAAAAGGTGTATCTTATTTTGATTGAAAACTGATAACATCTTGAGATAGTTGATCACACGAAGAAGAACATTGAAGAAGAAGAATGGTTTCTTTGATAACTGAATTAAATGTACAGTGCATACTCTATCTTATATATATTAAGAGTAGAGTATTAGTGTAATAGAGAAATATTATTGTTTATATCCTATAGTATTAGTATATAAGTTAGCAAACTAACTTCCTTCTAATACATTATCTTTATAACACACGCACAGCAATCATCAATACACACACCCAGGCCAAGTAATCCCATGAAAGATTTTGGTTTTCTTTTTTTTTTTTTTACTGTAAATTTAAAAATATATTAAATAACATTATATAATAAATTTAAAATTTTATTCTCAATTTATATTAGTATAGTAACATACATTTACTCATATAGTAATACACATTTATTCATATAGTAACACAAAATGGAGAGCAAATAATGCAAAAGCAAAATATGTATTACTTTAAAAATAAATATTGATTATTCACAAATATTTACTTATTTTTATAGAAATAATTATTTTTTTAATATAATAACATATGTATTACATGAAATAATATATCTAAATTTAAAGGGATGATGAATAAATTAAGAAGCGCATATTTATTATCATAAAAATATATTTTGCCCATATAATAACACAAATTAGGAGACAAATGTGTGTTACTATTAGAGCAAATATGTGTTACTATCTTATAAAATATTGTTATTTTACATATATATATTTATTTGTATAGAATAAATAATTTTTCACATAATGCAAGAGTAAAATGTGTGTAACTATAAGAACAAATACTTATTATTCACAAAAAATTATTTATTTTTAAAGAAATAATTATATTTTTTATATAATAACATATTTATTAAATAAAACAATATACCTAGATTTAAAGGGATGACGAATAAATTAAGAAACACATATTTATTCTCATAAAAATATATTTGCCCATATAGTAACACACATTTGCCCATATAGTAACACAAACAAGGAGATAAATATGTGTTACTATTAGAGAAAATGTATGTTTTTTTTTTAAAGGAGAGAAAATGTTTGTTACTATCTTATAAAATGTTGTTATTGTACATATATTCATTTGTTTTTATAGAATAAATAATTTTTCACATAATGCAAGAGCAAAATGTGTGTTATTATAAGAACAAATATTGACTATTCACAAATATTTATTTATTTTTATAGAAGTAATTAATTTTTTATATAATAACATATGTATTACATGAAACAATACATCTAGATTTTAAATGGTTGATGAATAAATTAAAAAACACATATTTATTTTCATAAAAACATATTTTGTTCTTACAGTAACACTCATTTGTTCATATGGTAACACAAACTAGAAGACAAATGTATGTTACTATTAGAGCAAATATGTGTTATTGTAAAATCAAATGTGTGTTACTTTATGTATAAATATTTATTTGTAATATAATATTAAATGTATATTTTTATTTAACACAATATTAAAAAATTAAAATAAATTTTTAAAAAAAAGCCAACCGCTACTTGGGAGTTAACTTAGTATCATGGATTTTGGGAGTTAAGTTAGTATACATGGGTTTGGGGAGGGGGGCGGGAGGTAGTAGGCATGGTTGATACATTATTGAGGGGCTGTTCGTGGCCGTCTTTTCTTTCTTTTACTATATTTAAGTAATTTCTACTCAAGTATTGTTCATAAAGTAAATTCACCAACAAAATTTTAATATACTCGTCCAAATAAAGGTAGATGAATTTACAACACAAAACTCATACCGAAGAATTTAAAAAATACAGAGAAGATTATTCGAGGAGAGAACCACGGTGTAAAGAAAAATAATTGCTATTGACATGCAACTAACAAAAACAATAAAAGAAGAGGGAGGAGACTGATAAAACTGAAATATTAGAAGGTGAGATACTTTGTTCCAGAAATCAAATAGCTCAAAGGGATACACAAAAGATTATAATTGGGAGAACCACATCCTGATCAACTGCTAAACCTCAAAGTAAATGTGAGTCAAAAAAACTTTTACACATTACTTGTAAGTCTAAAAGCAAAAAAGTAATTATAGTATTAGAGAAAACTAATCAAACACGAAAAAGCAACTGAACACTACATGCCTATGCCTGGTCTACCCTATTCTATTGAGTAATAGGAAAATGTGCATTGGGTAAAAGGGAAAACCAATATATACAATCTATATAGGTCTGTAAGTTTCAAAAATTAGAGTGCTGCGTTTGTGAAGGGAGACGAAGAGGGCAGCATTGCAGTGAACAACTCTAATCGGTAAGTTAAACTTTCCCGAATAATTTGTGATTTTTTTAATTCATGGTAAACAATTACACTAAGTCGACTGTGGGGATACATGGATGAAATAATCGTTTGTCTGCATTGGCGATTTGGGTTTTGGGCGTTTGAATAATCATCTGCGGATGATTCGTTGCATGTAATGGGAACAATGGGTCGGATTTGGGATTTGTACATTATATACCCTAATAGATATACTCATATATATAGATACAATCACATACCCTTTAATTCGCTGCTCTATGGGTTGTTCGTCGTCCGTTCCAGGTGAATTTCAATATTTAGGGTTTATAATCTATCCTTTTTTAGCTATTGATCCCAAAACCTCAAATATTATACCCCCATTTTTCTTTCTCAATTTATTGCGTTTCAATTGTAATATATTTTATCATTAACAAACTAAAATGCGTGATCTATCTGAATTCTCTCATGTTATTGGTCGACTCTACAATTTCAGCTGATTTGGTGCTCCTATGAGCTCGGGAGCTGAAAGTTTAATTTTTCTTTACTTGATTTTGTGGTTTAGTGTTTTTATATATTAAGTTTAATTGTTGGTTTTTGTATTTGTTCAGATAGAAATGTTGGGCGCCTAGGTGGTGTTAATCCGGACAATGGCAGCGTGAGTGACCCGAAGAATCTTCTTGTTAAGGTACATATTAATAATCTCTTGAGTAAAGTAATTCTTTTATTGAGAAACTAGACTCTCTTTTCCACAGTAATCATTTTGCGGTTGTTGTATCTGATATCTCCATCAATGTCAATACCAGAGCTTCCATCAAAGCAATCCACAAAATTAGATCCCAACACAGTGAAGTTGGCAAGATCTTACTTTGAAGATGTCGGCAAAGACATAAACTTTAAGGCTTGTAACCTATCATCCACTCTGGACAAACTATACACTTGGGAGAAAAAGTTATACAAGGAAGTAAAGGTAAATTCATGTAACTTATGATTTCTAAATAGCTTGCAGTAATTTATTTGCTCTTATTATTCCTTAATTCCGTTGTTAAACTGGCATATGAGCTTCACATTGAGTTAGGAAGGATGCTTTGTTATGTGCTCACAAATCTTTGTAAGCCCTATCTTGCAATTCAGTCATGCTCAGTATTGGTAGGTGGTTAATTTGATTAGGATGAAGAAAGACTGAGGGTGACATACGAGAAGCAGTGCAAGAGGCTAAAAGTGTTGGATGAGAAAGGAGCTGAGTCAACTAAGATCGATGGTGCTCGAGCTTATATCAGAAGATTACTTACAAAACTTGACAATAGTGTCAAAGCAATTGATGCCATCTCAAGCAGGATAAACAAGTTGAGGGATGAAGAATTGGAACCCCAGGTTGCTGAATTGATTCATGGGTATGTATATATTAAATTGCTCGTCTTTTCTTATACGTGATGCAATTGATAGCACAAAACTGCCAACACTAAGATTTTCTCAGCTTATTTATATTTAGATAATATAGACTGATATTCTTTTGCATGTGCCACCTTTGATTGTGAAATGCAATGGACGACAAATATAGATTTTCAAATTCCGTGGAAATGTTGAGTGAACTTACTGGAACTATACATCTAATCTATTAACATGGTGTCTGTTTGATTCTTGACTGGGTAAAGAAATGAAAACTGGGTTTTGTAGCCCTTGAAATCATTCATATGCTTTTCTTTCGGGATTAATTAGTTTGATTGATAGGTGTATATGTAACTGGTGCTTATGAATGATATCTGTCTATTTCTTGCTTATTTCATTTGTTGCTCTGTATATTTACTATTTAGTATAAGGATTAAATTACCTAGTTAATTTTCAAGTGCCTGGTCTGAAGCTATTTTATATCAATCAGCTGATTCCTTAAACCCGATTAGAAACTTAATTTGTGTTATGTTGTGCTGATATTATTTTCATTTTCAAACAATAGCTGAAGTTTTGATCCTTTTTTGTTACTAAAATCTGAAATGTGGATGTTGTTTCATTTACTTAATGAGTATTTGATTACAGGCTGACTAGAATGTGGAAGGCAATGCTCAAGTGCCATCAAAAGCAGTTTCATGGTGTGAACGTTTTAACGAGTGGATCACCTCCCAGAAGTCTCAACTATGAACCAGAACTGACTCCTGATGGACCCGCACCACTTTCCCCGGGCAGGATAGGAGCTCCACCCATTTTCGTGATCTGCAACGATTGGCATCAAGCAATGGAAGCCATATCCGAGGAGAGAGTAGCAAATGCCATGAATACCTTCGCATCCCTTTGGAAGCGATTAAGTATTTTTTGTTGTACGCATGATGTATATTTTGGAATGTTGCCTGAACATCTAAGTTGGCAAGCGCTTTATTTTGTCTTCCAAATGGATATGGCACATGCACTTTGCTTGATGACAAGTTGATGTGGTAGTGTAGTATGCAGTGATTACTGACTTTTTTGAATGTGTACAAGCATCATTGTTGTTTGGATCATTGTAGTGTGAATAGTTTGCTGGATTTCTGTGAAGTTATGTAATATCTGAGACATGCCTGACATGCTGTCCATTATGGTATATGTCACGAAAGTGCCAGATCTGCACTATTTCCTGCTTTGGTATAATGACGAAACAAATAGTATAATTAACTTTGATTAATTAGTATAATAGGTCTATTATACTATAGTATGTGATTGTGATGTGTATCTGGGGTGTGAATGCACCCCAACATGTACATAATTTTGTTTGTTTGGATTAAAGTAACAGGACAATTGCATTAAATTGTGGATTAAAGTAAATGAGTGAACTATAGTATAAATGAGTGAACTACAGTATAACGGAGAACATGATCGTATAATTAACCATCTCATATTCATGCAATACTATATAACAAACTAAGCCACAAAAAAAAGGAATGTAGTCCATAAAATCATCATAATATTTCCATAACAAAAACATAATGTCTAACGATAAAATAAAAAAATGAAAATCATAGCACCAAAATTACAATAATCAAGCAAATGGATTCAAAATCAGTATATTAATCCATAACATAAACGAGCTCCCTGTAAAGCTTCATGTAAGTCATCTCTTAGTATCCCTTCGTTTCCATTTCCCCTAACTTGGGATGGGCATATATGTTAATCAAGTCCCAGTCATGGAAATTTTTCTCATTGTCTCGTCCCCATCAATACTTTGCTATACCATCAAACACATACACATGTTTCTCTAAATTAATTTTCGTGCAATGTTTCTTTGAATTCGGCAGCATTCCAGCTAGCTTAGGATTATGTTCTCACAATACTTTGATATATTCTCCTGGTCGACTCAAGAATATTAAAAAAATTGTTAATAAAACAAAACGATTAGATCGCATGTGATAGGTATATTCGTACATGTCAATGAATATATTTAGTTACAATTTCATAGTATGCTTGGTCCAGCATTCCTATAATAGCTTTTATGCTACAAAATTATTTCGATGATTTTAACAAAAATGAAGGTGCCAATGTAACAGATACGTACCCTTCCTCGTGCCATAATACAAGTGAATTGACATTAATAAAAAAAATGAATTTATACTCATATACGAAGGCATTCCTGCATGTCCGGGTACATTCTCACACCCACATGAAATAGCTACTGTATACAGCTTCTGCATAGCATTGGTATAATGGACTTCATACATCTGCATAATTGTGGTATAATCGACTTTTTGTGATGTGTAGGCAAAGTTAAATATACTAGCAATATCGCCATTATACTAACGTGTAAACGTTTACAACCCTGTCACATTTAACAAAATTCCATCACATTCCTCCATTATAGTAGTATTCAGCTATTCCCACATAACATCACATAACACATACTACCAAATATTGTCACCACATTGAATCCAACAGGGTTGTGATCATACACACTCACAACAGATATTAATCAAAAGCCTTCTACACTTCCACACACTACAAGCATTATCATTGAGCCATTACTACAGTCATAATCATCGAGCCATTACAACTGATTGCACCGTGCCATCTATCTAGAAAACACATAATCCCAATATGTCGAATTGTTAGCACCACGTTATGCTACGATTTATGCATTACCGCATATTATTTAACAGCAACTACCTTGACATCTACCTTTTGCGCTCTAGTCTTTCTCTTCCCGCAAAATAGTGTAATCTTCAACAATAGAAAGCAGACGAACCTACACATAGCAGAAAGGCACGAAATGTAAAATCTTGCTTCATTTTAAGACATATGAAATACTGAGCTGCATTTTCACTTCCTAATTCAGCTGGTAGTAGTACTTATTCCATCATAGGTAAAATAGACTCCATTCTCATTTTCCCATGCCTTGGTCTTTGAGAACTTGTGGTAGGAATACAAAATGTTGATCCCTGACTTGAGCAAGAGAAGCTGAAGGTATTTCATTAGCGGCTGTCATGTCAGATGAATCAAAATAGAAGTGTCAGTGTTCTATTTAATGGAAGGGTGTGTATAGTATGAAACTTATTCATATATACACCACTTTGCAATACTTTTAAGTAGAAAAACTTATCACCACAGTTTTTTTTTCCCATGATATCAATACCAGATTGCAGAAGCAACTTGATACAACCTTTTGGCATACAAGGAATGAATAATGGCTCCATTCCTTGCATGGCCAAGTTCCCCATGTTAAGAGGATGGAAATCATCAACGCCTTTCTCTAGGCTTATGAGATTCAGTATATTGGCCTCATTCAAATGTTGTTCAAATTAATTTACTAGTAAATTATTTAATGAACAATAGAACCTATTGATCATATGACCCATCCAAACTCTACACTTTGTCTTAATGGAATAGTTATGAACGAAAATATTTTCAAAATACAGAGCAACTGAATGCAATAAACAGGAGGATGAAATGAAATAGTAACAGCTGAATCTAATTATTATTCCCGGGAGAAATAAGTAAATACACACTAAACCTGCAAAGAAAAATTGAATAAAATTAAGTACAACAAAATTTCAAAAGAAAACTACCTTGCTTCAAGATAAACGAAAATTGTGTGTCCAAGTCGGATGATCGGAACAAATTATTCAACATGTTGGTGCAAGGCAGAGATAAAGTTGAAACTCGGATTCTTCTTTGGCCATATACAGTGGTGTATAGGATAGCACAGTAAACATCATCAACATATAGTGATTAGATGAGCAAAGTCTTCTCCAGTGTATAAAGGGGGGCAAATCAGTAATGAAATTTTACTTTCATGGGTAAATAAAGAGCATTATTTGAAAATCAGTCAATATAAGAGCTTTACAAGTATAGAGTGTTATGGAGTGAATTACAATTACATCTGGAAATAACACTCTGATCCATCCAGCAACTTATCATCATATTTTAGGGACACCATAATAGCCTTGTCACAGGCAATCTGAGAGCAAATGAAGTCATTAAAAAAAATGGAAAACTCTGAAAGCAGTAAACTTAACTGGAAAAGACATGTAAAAAATTTACAAATATTTCCGATGAGATATATCTTATGGACAAAACAATAGAAATGGAGAATGACTTGTGGAAAAACCAAGTTATCTACAACTAGGGTGAATTAAAGACAGAGGATCAAACCATCTTTAATATTCAGAAATCCATCATGATAACAGTGAATAGGTAGAGATGGCAGCAAGAAAGCCAATGTGTTCAAATTAATATTCTACAATGATTAGAGATAATTGAAAAGTGTAGGACAGATATAAGGAACTGCTAACATTATGTTTTAGAATGATCATTTTCGTATGGTCAAGGCTTTCAGTAAATTTGTCAAACCCCAGATATTCAACGAGTTATATTTCTAATATCTTAAACCGCCTTGTCAATCAACACAAGGATCAATAGTAAAAAATGTATGCTGAAAAATAGCAATGGGAACATGTCGTGTATGAGGGGAGGAGTGGCATACAGAAGGTAGATCCACATCGGTTGGAATGCGCTTGCAGAAGGTAGAACTCATTTGAGGAATGGTGAGTGAACTCCGCATCCTTTTCACTTTCGACTCGAATTCGGCAAATTTCATCCCATCGTCCACACTCAGCAGTCGAGACTCGCCGTCCAACAAATTAACAGTAGGCACCCTAATGCCATATCGCGATCGGACACCAACTCGCCGGAAAATAAATTCGCCGATCACAGGTTTGGTCGCCTACGTTGATTGATTGAACAGAGGGCGCAGCCCTCGAAACATATTTGAATTTTTTAATCCGATCATTTATTGTTGCTTGCACCTTGAAATCGGAGATGGTGTTGTCCACCAGGCAATTGGCTTCACCTATTTTTATCGCCTAAACCCTATGAAACATATAGAAGTTTGACCCACTTTATTATGTGATAATTAATTATGTTTAACAGTATTTAACTTATTGAAATCTAGTGAATTAGACTGGGATGTGAGATGGGTACTCAACTAGACTAGATTGTGGTTCAGTGTGTAGAAATAGACTACAATGTATTTTTCCCATTAGAATTTAAGTGTGACTTAGACTTGAAACCGTGAAGAATAATTAAAGGCAATGATGAAAAATAACAATAAATTAAATATTATTTATAATTAAATGTGTAAAAAAACTTAGTGAATCAATTAATTTCAGCAAAAAAGGAATTAAAATAATTATATTTGTGATTGATTTTTTATTCTTTAAATTTAAAATTTAAACTGAAAACAAAAC